>PVJH01039532.1:0-16363 GCA_004026705.1 Nesogale talazaci | reverse complement strand
CATCAAAGGAGTGGGCTGGGGGAGAGATCGGGCAGTGTAAGATATGGCAGAACAATGATAATTAATAAAGTATTGAGGGTTGGTGGGGAAGGAAGAGCAGGGGAAGAGGGGAGGGGATGAGAAGCCTATATCAAGGGCTCAAGAGGAAAGGTGGATGTTTGGAGAATGATAACAGTAGTGGACATGTGAAGGTGCTTGGCACAGTATATTATTAATGTATTGTGAAAAACGATGCACAAGCCCTCAATAAAATTATTTTAAATAAAAAATAGAAAAAAAGAGTAGAATGATGGCATACACAATTTTGTGTTTCTTGTCATAAAATACTGCACTAAAGATGTAAAATATTAAACTGTCAGACACAATGTAAATACTAAGCAACTCCATTTTTCTATGATCTGAAAATGAGATACATTCCACTTCATTTAAATTTAGGCTGTACAGATGGTGTTGAATATGAGTTACTAATTGATGGTGTAGTACCCATGATGTTTAACAGGCTTCAACCCTCTGGGTCTTCTCCTTAATAAAACCTGGAATAAGCAGAACTTTATTTCCAAAAGGAACACCCACACTTCCAATTTCTATGTGTCAATAATGCTTTGTGATCTAACATCTAAGCAAATGGATTTTGAAGTAACTCTTGGAAGTTCTTTGAACTAATAGGCCTGGTTCAAGAGCAAATTAAAACCTTGGGCCAATTCACCTTTATCTATTGAGCTTTTCAAATAGTATTAGTATTGCTTGAATATGATTAAAGAGAAAGATCAGTAAGTAGACGGAACCATAGCTATGTTAAAAATAGCAATTCTAGGCTGAGCCCTGGTGGCGTAAGTAGTTGAGTGCGGGCCTGCGGCCTGCGGGCTTGGCAGTACAAGTCCAGCGGCAGCTCTCAGGAACAGCATTGGGTAGTGCCCACGGCCACCAGAGGCAGCGATGCCCAAAAAAGAAAAACAAAACAAAAGCAAAAAAATATAGCAATTCTAATATATATATAAAATAATTTTAAACAACTAAAAAATAATGAAATCTAAGTAAATTGGTATGTAACAATATAGATTTATGCTCATGAGTGAGCCTGAACAAATATTTCCTTTATACTTTCATCTTGTTAGGACTAAGTAAAAGACAGCTTTAAAAATAATATATCAGCTGATACATATATTGAATATAAATTACATATTAGTCACTATTGTAGGGACATCTCAGTCATCCTATTGATAAATTCTCACACAAATATATGATAAATAAAAATAATACAAATAAAAAATTGTATTCTCCTTTACTCAGCAAGCAAGGAAACCAAATCCCAGCTAAGTATAAGAATGTAGACATCTCAAAAGTGATGATTCTGTTTCACTACCCCAGATTCCTGTTCCTGAGCACTGTAATACACTTTCTCCTATGTGTATTTCCTATAAATAAATTTGGTTTTGATAATACTAAGAACAAGTCATGCCTTTATGTTTCCCTGTAAATATTATTTGTTCTATGAAGACCACATGTGCAATTTGGAAGTTTGTTTAGTGGATTCTAGAGCTTTCCTTACCTTGATGTGCTTAGGAAAATGAAAATATTTGTTAGAATGCAATGCATCTGATTGAAGATACAGTTCAATTAAAAATGAGAGATTAATTTGAAAGCACAAGTCCATTAATTTGTATATATGTAGACATAGGCTTTTAGCTTAAGTCTTCTCTTTTTCTAATGTATTAATAAATAGAGTTTCAGCTCATTTAAAAGCAGTAGTGCAACACCTGGTGATGGAGGAAACAAATTAGAAGATGATTCATTTACATGATTTTTGTGTCAAAATCTCAAGCATGTGCAGCTATTGCTTGCTTTAAAAGAACACAACATACAAAGAATGAATTATAACTCCATGACAGATATACTCATGATGGCATCTGACTTCCTCTGACTAGACAAGGGACAATCAAACTCCACATTAGCTTCGGCTGAACCAGGCTGATTGCTCCGAGACTTATTTCAGACATGCCTCCAACTTCTAATTATCCTTCATATATAAAAGCAACTGTATATTGAGAAAATATTCCAACCCAGTCCACATCAAGACTCTGTCTGATATTAGCCCATATGTCTGATACCAGTTGGGTTAGACAGGTTTCTGTAGAGAAACAAAACCAGGACACTAATAATTTTATAAATATTTATGCAAACAGAAATATATCTAACGTAAGAAATAGTTATTTAATCTATAAAGCAGTACAAATGGCTAGATGCAGCTTATTTTGCATGAACTAGCTAATTTACTGACAGTCTGTCAAGTTTTGAGGGCCATGGGGGAGTCCTCTCTAGAACAATTCAGTCTATCTGGCCACAGACAGCAAACAGCAAGGCAGGTCACCAACAGTCAGCCAGATAATAGGGTTGAATAGTCCCCAGCTCAAGAGATGTATATTTCAGTAGCGTGGCAAAGCAAGGCTTGAAGGAACCTCAATTTACACAGTCCATGGGATTAGGTGTCCCATGGGTAGTGTAGCTTGCAAATTCAGACACAGGACAAGCAAGACAGCTGGTTGCACACTGGTCTGAAGATTCGAGAGCAAAAGCGAGAGCGAGAGCGAGAGCGAGAGCGAGAGCGAGAGCGAGAGCGAGAGAGAGAGAGAGAGAGAGAGAGAGAAGCTGCTCATTGAGCTATTTATATCTCCACCCTTCAATTAACCTCACATGTATTCAATGGCCCTATTGTCACAACAAACCTACCTATCTTCATTGACCATGGTGGCACCACAAACCTACCTATTACACCAGTCTATAAATTCTTCTTCAGACTCACAGAACACATGTAATGATGCTGAATGTAGGAAGATCACAGGCCCATGGGTGGAAAGTCTCATGGATCCAGTGGCAGTGGAAGCATCTGAGCACAGTGTGGCTCTCCACATGCTTCAGTAAGTAGAACTTACTAAAAAGCAGCTTAAAGTGTCCATGGTTAACACAACAGAAAAATTCCTTGAACTGAAAGACTTGCTAAGAATTAGGAAATGATAGCAAGGTCAAATAAAGGCAATGAAAATAAACTTGGCTAAGTAAATCACTAAACAAGGATTAACCTTATCTTCTAAAGCTTTAGATAGACTCAAGTTCACTGTTATCAAGTCAATGCTGACTCACAGCAGCACCTTGAGTTAGACATGTTTATCCCACTGAGAGGCTAATGGTTTCGTGCTACAGACCCATCACAGCACATTGTGTTCTATGAGTTCCAGTATAATAATTTGGGACAAAATGAAACGTAGCATTGTAGTAGCCTGGCTTAATATGAGGAATTCTGCTTTGTTTCAAATGGCCTTGAACCCCTGCTAGCAGCTTGCTCCCCTTCTTCTCGTCCCTCTCCCAGATATCCCAATAAGACCTTGACTTTTCTGAGACGTCTGCACACCCTGCCCGCCCAATTAGCTAGCAATGTACACTACCTTGTAAGACCTTGAGTTAGCACCTGCAGCTGTGCTGTTCCTCCCCACCTGATTATTCTGCCAACCTGATAAGAATGTAATGGCTAGAATATCCCTCCTTTTGAGCCACCCCCACCCCAAATTTTAGAATTTCTTTGTGCTGGATAGAGAGGTTTGCAGGTGCTAGCCTACTTTGATACAGCTGTTTAATAAATAAAAGCTTTAATTATTAATATCATGGTGTGGTTGATCTCACCCATTTGCAACAGCATAAAGTCAGAGACACAAAATATTTTCTTTCTGGGAAGGTTCATAGAATTAAGAGTAAACAGATAATACTATCAAGATTGAACAAGTTTTATTAAGATTCGAATTATTCTATAATTGTTTAAACTCAGAATTTATTCAGTTCAATTCTTGTTTTTAAAGTAGGTTACATAGATAATAAAATTAATTATTTAATTTAGTAATTAAAGGACAGTATCTTAAGAGCAATAATATAATTCTTTCTCTTATTTGAAATTAAAGGGTTTTTATAATTTCATAAATAAATGTTTCAAAATTCTAGTTGTCACAAGTGAGAACTTTGATTATATCAGATAAATTCTCTTTAATAATATTTTTTAAATTAACAGTTACCTATCTTAATAGTATAACTTATTAGTTTATAAATATAAGTATACTTACTTTTAGACATATATAGCAGTATGATTTTAAGAAGATTCATTTGGGGAAATAATTTACCTATGTTTAGGTTAGGTTAGCCCTAAGTGTTTTCAAAGATAAGAGAAACTTTTCTTCAATTATTTTCTTGTGTCCCAATTTTTTACTTCATGTCCCTACTTCTTGTATTTATCTTTTGATGTTTTAAATGTATTTTTTAAAGTGATGCATAAAAATAAAAACATCAAAAAACAAAATACACAATTTTTTTTCTCTTATCACTGCCCTGGTTTGAGTAGGAAGCCCAGTCTTGCTCCTGGGAAGCTGCTGCCGAATTTGAACCACCAACCCTGTGGGCCAAAGTCCCACACACAACCACTGCACCACCAGAGCTCAGCAAAATACATAAAATTTAAAATCTGTTTATCCAAAGGGAAAAATAATTTTACAAACAACTTTTTAAAAAAAATCATTTTATTGGCTTCGCACATCGCTTATCACAATCCATACATATATATATATTGTGCTTTAGCTGCATTGTCAACAAAGTTATTTTTCTTAATTTATGGAAAAAGTCATATTTGGTTTGATCAAATCCATGTAATGATTGTTGTTCTCAATTTATGGAAAGAAAATAGCATGAATTAAATTAGCCAGATTTATTTTTCTTTAAAACAATTTTGATTATCAGCTAAGTGTCTGTGGTGGTTATATAATTGTTTGTCAATTTGAGGATTATGTGTGTAGGGGTGGAGTCTAGTCTGTCAATCACATCATAGCCAATGAGACCTCTGTGTGGGCCTGTCCCTCTCCTGAGAATTCTGGGAAATTTTATATTTCCTCCTTAAAGGTAGGAGACATGTCTCTGCACCTGACAAGACACATGGACTGATGCTAGTTCCCTGAGCTGGAGAAGCCACATGAACCTACCTTCATGCAATCAGACCTCTGAAGTCAGAGAAGCCATGTAGAGACCCTTGCAAGCACTGAAATGCTTAAAACACCACTGGATACAAAGACTTTCTACCCAATGGCCTCTGATCATCCTGTATTTGGTGTCATTGCATGTGTTTCATGAGTGTGAAGAGGACTTTATGGATTGACATCAGACATATGGGCTAATATTGGACATTTGGACATGATCTAGACTGGATTGGGGTGTTTTATCAATACTCAATTGCTCTTATATATAAACATCCTTTTTAGACTCATAGGCGTATCTATTGAATTTGTTTCTCTAGTCTACCCAGACTAACACAGTGTTCCAAATGAAAGTATACTGCTATCAAGCCAAGCTTGGTTCTAGATGGAACATATTAATGTATTATCATTATAAAGTAATTTTTAGATTCATTTTGAGATTATATATTATCAAATCAGCATGAATTAGTTGACAAAAAAGGTAGGTGGATTAATAAATTCTCTCAACAAGTAAAGTACTGACTCCCTAATTAAAAGCAAATGCATTAACCCACTTCTCACTTATTCATATGGTTAGGTTTCTTTTTTAAAAAAAATAATTTTATTGGGGGCTCTTACAGCTTTTTTAACATTCCATACATCATCTGTATCAAGCACATTTGCATACATTTTGCCACATTCACTTCCAAACATTTTCTACTTGAGCGGCTGGTTGAGCTCCTCTTTCCCCTCCCCCCCAACTTTTTTTTATTTTAGTGAATCATTTTATTGGGTACTCATATACCTCCCCCTCATGATCCATACATACATTAATTGTATGCAGGCCTCATTTGCACACTCGTTGCCATCATCACTCAAAACATCTTCCCTCCCTCCAGGCCCCCCTGTTCCAGCTCCCCATATTCCCCTTCCTCACCATGAACCTTTAATCATTTACAAATTGTTATTACTTTTACCTATCACACCCTGTCCAATGTGGGCCTTCACTCACTTCCCTGTTGGCCATGCCCCAGAGAGAAGGTTATCTGTAGATCCCTGAAATTAGTTCCCCCTTTCTACTCCACCATCCCTCCACCCTCCCAGTCTCACCACTCCCATTCCTAGTCCTGAGGGAACATCTATGTTAAATTCCTCATGTTTCTGACTCCAGTGTACACCTCCTGCTATAGCTAGACTTGTCTGGTAGAATCGGGAGCATGATAGTTGGTGGGAGGACAGGGTCAGGATTAGACCCTATCTGACACAACCACACCAGGACAAAACACTAAGGGTGTGCAACAGAGCATGGAGCTACAGATGGAGTGACAGGGCTAATCTTTGGGACCAAGAAGTGGCACCCCATCCAACTCAACCAAGGGACACTCCTGGAGGTCAATGAACAGACCTTGAATTATTTTCAAGTTTTTATATTGCTATTATTTTTATTTCTTTAATATATATAATAGGACATTGGGTTTTTTTTATTGTTTTCATTGCTTTCTTTTCTTTGGTTGCTTCATTTCAGGAAGACTTTTTTTTGGGGTACATATTGTTACTTTTGCAGGTCTATCTAAATAAGATAGGCTGGATGAACAGTCTGTAGGTGAAAATGATGGGACTGATGATTCCGGGAAGAAGGCCATGGTAGAAGGGGAGGAGTGAGAAAGAGGACGGTGTCGACCAGCTCAGGGATAAGAGTATATCAATTGATCCAAAATTAGAGACAAGGTGGGTGAAAGAAGTCCAATAGGGATTGATTAAGAGTAATGTAACAGAGAGAAAATACTGAAACACATGGTTAGGTTTCAAAGACTAGGTTGTCATACAAAATTGGCATTAGGCAAAAAATACGGTGTTATGAATTGAATTGTGAACCCACAAAGTATATGTCACATTTGGCCAGACTATGATTCTCAATCTTATAAAAAAAAAGATCCCCCATTTTAATATCCTTTTGTTGTTGTCAAGATGTCTTTGAGTCACTTCTGACTCATAATGATTCTATGTACAACAGAACAAAGCACTGCCCAGGTCTGCACTATCTCCAATTGTTATTTTTGAGCCCATCCTTGCAGCAACTGTGTCAATCCCTCTTGTGAAGGGTCTTTCTTTGTTCCCTCAGTGCCTCTACTGTACCAAGCATGATGTTCTTCTCTACAGACTAGACTCTTCTAGTAACATGCTCAGAGTATGAGAAACAAAGTTTTGCCATCCTAGCTGCTAAGGATTATTGTATCTGTACTTCTTCCAAGACAGATTAGCTTGGTTTTTTGGTAGTTCATGGAACTTCCAATTGTCTATGTGTTGTAAATTCTCACGAACATTTTGCATCTAACCATAATGAGTGTAAGAGGAAAGATTGTGGAAAAATTGACTGTGTTAATGATTGTATAACTTTTCTTGATATGGTTGAGCTATTGAATTGAAAGATATGTGAAAGACCTACCAATAAAACTTAACAAAAAAAGACAACATGATGCTAATAAAGAAAGATTGGGAGTAATTATGTTAATGAGGCAGGATCCAATCCACAGGATTAGGTTGTAACTTGAGTCAATTTCTTTCCATATATGAAAGAATTTAAATAATCCAGCAGGAGGAAAGGAATCTTCCATATCAGTACACCCTGACATAGAATATGTCCTTGTACTGCAAAACCCCTCAATACACAGAAAGCTTGATAAAAGGGATATTCGCCAGAGCGAGGAGTGAGGAAAAAAAAACCTTTCTTGGAGGTGGCACCCTAAATTTTTCTTCTTCTAGCATTTTAAACTCTAAGTCAATTTCTATTTGTTGATGTAATCCACCTGAAGTATTTCTCATAAAGTAACCATAAATGACAACAAAAAATAATGTGGACCACAGGTTGATGACAGTATTCCATAATTGTCAATTTTCATAACTGCTTGATAGCCAAACCACTGAGCATCATGGCCCAGCTAAGTTGACACATAATCTTAACGTCATTCTTCATGTTATTAACACTTCACACTTCAATATTGGTTGCTGCCAGATGTATGATATTCATGTACCAAATAATCAGACAGTAGATATTTTACTATTATAAATATGAAATGTCAGATCAAATAATAAGATAGTCAATAAATGAAGAGTAGGTATATTGATGGGTAGAGTGGACAATTAAATTTTTAAAAGTGATACAGGGATCAATATCAATAAAATATGAGACATACAAAGGTTGTTAGCAAGTACTAAATGAGGACCTGTGCCACTGAAAACTTGGGGAGAACGATATGATTGACATCCTGGCAAGCCTGTTTTGGAGAAAGCCTTTGAAGTCTTTTTAACATCCTACAGTGCCTTACACTTAAAAAAAATCATTTTATTGGGGGTTTGTATAACTTTTATCACAATTCATACATCCATCCATTGTGTCATACAAATTTGTTACCCTCATCATTCTCAAAACATTTTCTTTCTACTCGAGCCTTTGGTATTAGCTCATTTTCCCTCCTCCCTCCCCCATCCTTCCTCACAAACCCTTGATAATTTATAAATTATTACTATTTTTCATATCTTACACTGTTTGATGTCTCCCTTCACCCACTTTCCTGTTGTCTATCCCCTAGGGAAGGGGTTATAGGTAGAACATTGTCATCAATCGACCTTTTCTCTCCCACATTCCCCTTCCCGTCCTGGTATTGCTACTCTCATTATTGGACCTAAGAAGTTTATCTGTCCTGGACTTCCTGTGTTTCTGGTTTTTATCTGTACCAGTGTATATCCTCTTATCTAGCTGTATTTGTAGGGCAGAATTGGGATCATGATAGTGGGGGGTGGTGGTGAGGGGAGGAAGCATTTAAGAACTAGAGGAAAATCGTATGCGTCATTGCTGCTATACTGCACACTGACTGGCTTGTGTCCTCTCTGCGGCCCTTCTGTAAGGGGATGTTCAATTGTGTACAGATGGACTTTGGATCTCCAATGCACACTCCCCTTCATTCACAGAGATATGATTACTTTGTTTTTTGATGCCCGATACCTCATTTTATCATCACCTTGCGATCACACAGGCTGGTGTGCTTCTTCCATGTGGACTTTTTGCTTCTAAGCTAGATAGTAGCTGGTTTATCTTCAAGCTTTTAAGACCCCAGATGCCATATCTTTTGAGGGTCATGCACCATCAGCTTTCTTCACCACATTTGATTATGCACCCACTTTGTCTTCAGTGATCATGTCGGGAAGGTGAGCATCATGGAATGCCAATTTAATAGAACAAAGTGTTCTTGTGTTGAGGAAATACTTGAGTAGAGTCCCATTGTCCATCCGCTACCTTAATATTAAACCTGTAAATATATCCCCATAGATCTATTTCCCCATATTCATATATAAATGTATTTATATATGCCCATGCTTGTATTTAGACCTCTATAAATACCTTTTGCCTCCTATTTCTTTCCTCTATTTCTTTTTTTCCTCTATTTCTTTTTGCTTTCTTCTTATCCCACTAGCATGTTCAACCATTACTTGGGTTTCAGTAATTCCTCTCAGTTACACTGTCCTTGTTCAAATCTTACAAGGCCTCCTATATTCTTCTATCGATTTTAGACCACTTGGCCCTTTTCCCTGGGTTTGTTAACACTCACATCCTTTCCCTTGCCTCCCCCCCCGCCCCCCGCATTTTGATTTTATTGTTTTGCACTAGGTGTTCTTAGTTCTAGGGACTTAGATAGCTGTTTTTAGGAGTTTAGATCTGTTCAGTGCCATGAGTCTCCTATGCTTTATCATTCTATAATTAATAAAAACACTTTTTCCCTAAGTTAAATATATTTCATATAATAACGAGCTCTATGTATTTTAAAAGTTTTTGAGTCTCATGGTGTCTTGTGGTAGGGGTAAACCTATGATCCTTCTGTGCATTGGCTGCTCTGAGCAGAAATATTGTCTTCAGGACTTGATGGGTCAGGATGCGCTTCACTCTTTTTTTCCTCCCACATCATGGACTTCACTGTGCATGCAACATTCCACACTCATCCATAGCTGTAAGAGAGACCGCACTGGAGACATGGTGGGAACTGTGCCTGCCCTGAGCTCACCATGCCGAAGTCAGACACTGGGCGTGTGCAACAGAGCAGCAAGGGGAGCAGAGCAATGAAGTCCCCAGGAAATACCAAGAATAGAGGGTGGGGCCAAGGCGAGGTGCCCCATCAGACTCAAATGAAAAACACTCAAAAAGGACAACAAATAGACCTTGCTGTTGCCTTTCTGTTGTTGTTGTAGCTATTGTTTCATCGCTTATTGTCTTGTCAGTGCATATTGTTATCACTGCATCTCTATCTGGATAGGATAGTCAGGAAAAACAAGCCAAAATAAGAGAACAGTGGGGTGCCAGTTCTGGGAGACATAGGAAGGGGGAGAGGGAGGAAATGAGTGGTTTTTAATAAACCAAAGGACAAAGGAATAACAAATTGATAGTGAGGAGGGTGTAGGAGTTCTGGCAGGACTGGATCAAGGACAAAGTAGCTGAGAGGATTTTCTAAAACCCGAATGAAGGCGGAACATGATAGTGCGACAAGAGGAAAGTAAAAGAAAGAGAGGAAAGAACCAGAAAGCAAAAGGTATATATAGAGATCTAAACACAGACATATACCTATGTAAAGATATTTATATCTACAAAGGGGAAATACATACATTAAGCTCGTATTAAGTTACATGGACAGTAGTCCTCTACTCAAGAATGCCCCCAATACAAGAACACTTTGTTCTATGAATTCAGCAGCCTGACATGCTCACCTTCCTGACATGATTGCTGTCGACAAAGTGGGAGCATAAGCAAATGTGGTGATGAAAACTGATGGTGTCCAGCTATCAAAAGATACAGCACCTGGGGTCTTAAAGGCTTGAAGTTAGATAAGTGGCAATCTAGCTGAAAAGCAACAAAGCCCACTTGGAAGAAGCACACCAACCTATCCTGACACAATCAGTGTAAATAAAGCAGTAGCTTAAGGAAAAGTGGTGAATAAAGTGGATGATGCCCGGCTATCAATGGATATAGAGTTTGGCGCCTTAAAGACTTGAAGATAAACAAACTGCCATCTAATTGAGAAGCAAAAAAGCCCACGTGGAAAAAGCACGGCAGCCTGGGTGATTGCAAAATGATGAGGGGTTCAGCTATCAGACATCAAAGAGTAAAAAAAAATCATATCATTGTGAATGAGGGTGAGCACAGAGTGGGGACCCAAAGCCCATTTGTAGGCAACTGGACATTACCTCACAGAAGGTTCAGGGAGGGTAGTGTAGCAATGATTTAATGAATAATACAATGCTCCTCTCGTTCTTAAATGCTTCCTCTACTCCCCACCTCCGCCCCACGATTATGATCCCAATTCTACCTTACAAATCTTGCTGGACCAGAGGATGTACACTAGTACAGATAGGAACTGGAAACACAGGGAACCCAAGTCAGAAGAACCCTTTACATCCGGTGCTGTGAAGGGTGATAATGGGAGGGTGGAGGGAAGGTGGGTTAGAAAGACAGAACATATTGCAGAGGTCTACATATAACCTCCTCTCTGGGAGACAAACGTGGGGAAGTGGGTCAAGGGAAATGTCAGATGGTATAAGATATGGCAGAATGATAATAATTTTTTAGTTATCAAGGATTTATGGGGGAGGGAGGGGAAAAATGAGAAGTGATACCAGGGACTCAAGTATAAAAGCAAGTATTCTGAGAATGATGAGGGAAATAAATGTACCAAAGTGCTTGATACAATGGATGTATGTGTGAATTGTGATGAGTTGTACAAGCCCCCAACAAAATGATTTAATAATTTTTAAAAAGAAAACAAAACAGACAAACAAAAAAAGATGCTTTGCTTTCAGGTTTCTTCATTAACATAGATGCTATATTCTCCTTTTGAATATTGATTCACAAAATGTAAAATCTCTTTATTATCTGGTTGAATCCCCAAACAACCAAAGTCTTTATTCATATAAGAGGCCAATGTGCTGAACGTAGCCCTGCTGAATCCTTAGAGCTGGCTTTCCTTTTATTTATTTATTTTGATGAAAAATTGAAAAAATATGTGATTGTAATCTGAAGGAGCAAGGAATCATTAACATGCACAGAGATGTGAATGCAGGTAAAATGTACACTTGAAAGAAGAAGATGGGTTCATACTTAATAGGCTGCAAAACTCTCTGCCTGGGAATAGTCTAGTGCCATTCTTGCCCATCTTAACTTGGTAATGAATTAGTGAAAATGTTGAGAGTGTGAACTGAAAAAACACAAATTTAGCAGTGAGCCCCGAGTTCCCACTGAAGCAAATAAAGCTTGATTTGAGGATCATTTTACCTAGACTAGCTCCTGGCAACTCAGGCAGACTATGGGTCCAAACAGTTCTATTGTCCCACAAACCTGAGTCTATGAAATCCAGGTACAGCCAAGCATAATATGTCTTTGTGTCTGTCACTAAAATATGTCCTGAGTGTTAGTTGTCTGGCATGTTTTCCCTCAGTTCTTGCTTCTCAAGGCTGAAAGAATTCATGCAACACAAGCACTTTGTAAATCCAAATAACGGTTATGAGGGAAAGTAAAGTTTCCCTCATAGGACAGTCTCAGATAGTACATGCCAATCCTGGAAAGTGGTTCAAGTCCGTGTGGTGGAGGCCCTGGGAATGTATGTTAAGAGGAACCCACAGAACCAAAAGAGGAGTGCTGGAACCCCAAAATCAAATGTGAGTGCAAGCCCTGATATCACATAGGAAAGATTCCACCCTCCTTCCTATCCTTGGTCTGCACTATTTATCCCCTCCTATGCCCACTTAGGACTTGGGGGCATGGGGGGTGGATTATGGTTGAGGGGCCTGTCTGAGTGGCTGAGTTCAGGTACATGTGTGATGCAATGTGCTGGTACCTAGTGTTGACCTTCACCTTTGTCTGTGTGGCCTTGGTCTGAGCACGGTCTGCTTTGGATTGTCCTCATTGGTGTCTAATGTGTGACTACTTTCTCTCAAATCCACTTATTGAAGCATGGTCAGCTAATTTGGTTTAGGATAGGCATTCAGTGGACACAATCCTATTTATCGTTAGTCTTTCTATCTATCAAGAGTATGCATGTTAACAGTGTTAAAATAATAGTAAGAAATTATAAGACAGTATGATAACTGCAGTAGGCAACAGCTTGAAAAATTACAAAGCTCTCTGAGGCACAAAAAGATAATTTGTTTCCAAACTTTCACCCTCATTTCAGGAGCTATTGTACCTCCATATTCCTCAAGTCTAACTTTAAGCCCTTCAATATTTTATTTTCAGATTTGGGGATTAAATTACATTTGTGTCCTATGTCCAGGCATTCCAATACATCTGTTTCATACCCCGCAACTATTTTATCCATATTTTTCATCCACATTTGCTAGGTGCTGGACCAGAAGACTATTATCCCTTGTCAATCTTTATCTTAAACAAGTAGCTGAAGCTGTGAATCATGCAGTCTCATGTGGGAACTCCTATCATGAAATACCTCCAAGTGGGGGTGATCAAACAGGCTTGTCGAGATTCCGTAACATTGCAGCACCAGCAGAAGTTCCTACTGGTCCATCCAGCCTTGTAGAATACAATAGGAGAAGCTTGGTACCAATTCCATCAATTCCATCCATTCCACCCCACTGTAACCATCAGAAAATTACTCTCCTACTAAGGTAAGTTCCTTCCAAATTGCCACTTACCATTCTTCTATTGATTATAATTATGTTTCTTGCATCTATAAAACCCATGCAAGTAAGCTATGCCAACAAAATAAAAACTGCTTCTTAGATCAAGTCTTTGTTTCACAAGAGTAAAGCTACATCGGGTGCCCACATTGAAAGAGATTCATTTATTACTATTTTTGTCTGTGTAGGGACCGTATTCACTGGATGAATACCACAAGCACCATAAAACCATTCGTTTATTGCTTCCATAAGAATTGTATTAGTTATTTCCTCTGGAGTGTTCAAGTGCACATTTAAGGAGCGAGAAAGACAGCTCCTTTATCAGAGTATATTAATCTCATTGCAAACTTTATACAGTCCTCTAGGTGGGCTATCCCCTCTGGGTTAGACTTCCTTACTACTGGGTCAACTATGACCATTCCTGACTGTTCTATAGTGAGCTCTGGGTATTGTTTCCATTCAGTAGTATACAAAATCAAAGACACTTCCCCTAAATTGGTCACGTTTGCAATTCATTTTCATAGAATTTCCTCAGAGAGCTGAGGATACTGGTCTACAACCTTAAACAACACCTGTGCACTATACATTCTGGCTTCATTATTCTCTTGGTTTTCTTGGGTTCTTCTCCCAGACTACCTTCTTGGTGATCAGTAGACATAGAGTTACTTCCATGTTTTCCTATCACAGATTTTCTTTTGAGTTATTCCTGATACTGGAGATTGCATCTCTGAACAAACTGGCCCTGAACTTGATTCAGTTCTACACTCCACTCCTACATTCTTTTTTCTACACATTGCAGCTACAATTGACAATAGAAATCAAGGAATTATAAAACATTCCCTTTCTTCACCACTCCAAAATGCTATTCTTTTCCATTCCTTACACCATCCCTTCCTTGATTGTGTTCCCTAATATCCCTAGGTTCTGTAATTCTAGGACTATAGAATTCTGTGACTATAATGTCACAAGGAAACTTACAAAACTTGAAGCAAATGTCTCATACAGCAGAGGTGCTATTCATTTCCAAATATGAAGGTCAGATAGCTTGTGGCCATGGGTTGCGCAATGGTCCCTCCTGATCTTGCAGGGCAGCTGCATCATATTGGCCATGAGTTTTGTGTGAGACCTGGGTAGTTTGCCAGCTGGCACAAGTAGCACAGATTCTGGGTTAGACAATGAGCTACACTGGGCTGTCCTTGGCCACCAGGCTGTAGAGGCCCTGGAAGGGGCTCTGAGTTGATTCTAGCATGGCAACACCACCAGGCTGTATTGGCCATATGAGTTTCAAAACTACATTAAACCTGGCTAGATTATTGAGGCTTGAGGGCCCTAAGATGGTCTTGGGGCATGCTGGGCCAGATTAGGGAACTCGGCCATGTGGGTGCCGTGTGCTCTAGGTCTGGCACCAGGCCTGGTTGTAATGTTGAGCTTGTGTTGACCACCCACATTGTGGTACCTGGGTGCGTGTGGTTCTGCGCTGGGTGGTAAGGCAGCTGGGGCAAGCCGAGCTGAGTGAGGACTGAGCTGTTGCTTCTTTTCTTCTCCCTGCTCATGCCACAGCCTCTGTGCCGCAGTTTCAGTTCCCTTAACTGCTACCCCGCTTCTGAGATCGTAGGTCACTTAGTGTGACTTTCCTCTATGCCACCTTTTTCATCTTGAAGATGAGTAAAATAGTATTTTACTTCCTATTTCCTTTTCCCCTCTTCCTTTCCATGAATATTTATTCAAACATGGTTTTCTTTTTATTCACTCAACTTTCTGCTTGACTTCTCAGCAAAAGGTACAGTATCTTGGCCTGCTATAGTGTTAGAACATTGCACTTATGAAAATAAGTAAAGTTTTTTGTGTAAATTAGTTGTTTTAAAGTCACTCAATATTTCATGTGCTCTTCATTACTTTATATGGCTCTTCTAGATGCAGTGTGTGTAACACCATCAAATGGGTTGGTATGAGCAGGCAAATGTTAAATACCTGTGCTTGGCAAGGCTGCAGGAGAGTTGGCTAACAATGTAAATAAAGGACATGTCGCTATTGTGGGACTGGAACATGAATAAACGGTTTATGACACCCTAGCATGGGTATGATCAGTTTCATCATTCCAATAGATTTCACATGAGCCATCTGGGAGAAGAAAAGAGGGATTTCATTATCCTACAGAAACAAAAGCCGTGCTCGCTTCGGCAGCACATATACTAAAATTCGAACAATACAGAGAAGAAACAGAAGTCAGGAGTTATCTCCTTTAGACCCCAAATCCCTGCACTCTTCCTTCTTAACTAGAGGTGCCCAAGGGAGTGCCTTGTATGAGAAATGAAGATCACCGATACGATAAAAAACAAACTAGCAAACAAACAAAAAAGCTAGGGAGGGCATTGTCTGAGCACCTCTAACTTCACAAGGGGGAAAGAAAATGATGAACATCAACTGCCCAAAACTGATTCCTGAAGGACAGAATTTAGACATAGATCCCTCCTTATACCAGGCTCAGTCAGGCATAGTATGGTGTGTTAGACAGGGTTCTCTTAGAGAAATAAAATTCAGGACACTAGTAATTATTTTTTATATATTTATATATAAAGAGAAAAGTATATAAGAGAAAAAGAGAAAAAGTTAACTATAATACAATACAGGTTGCTCAGTGCAACTCACTGGAGTCCTTTGTAGAGCAATCCAGGCTATTGGTTACAGGCAGCAAACGGCAGAGCAAC
>PVJH01039531.1:0-16330 GCA_004026705.1 Nesogale talazaci | reverse complement strand
CTCTCTCTCTCTCTCTCCACATATGATGGCTTCTTGGGGACACCCTGGCACCTTCCCTGCCTAGGCAAGATTAGGAGAGCTCCAGAGGACCAGACAATGGGAACAGAAATAGCAGGGGCCCATTAGAGAGCATGTGATGAAAGATAGCAGGTCTAAGAGGACCTTGTAGTTAGAGTTAAGGCAATACTCTCGGAAGGTTGCTGAGAAGAATTTGTCCTCAGGCAAGACATGCTTGTCCTTAGGTGACCTCTTAGAGCTTAAAAAGTTTTCTGCACTCAGGAAGAAAGATTTTGCCTATGAGCTTTCTGCACTTCATCCAGATTTGCCGCTTCTTGTTCCTGATCCAGAGTTGTAACTTGTTCATTGTTAAATCACTTTCACCTATGAGTTTTGTGTGGCTATAGCAACAGATGATCAAATCCAGAAGTGACACAAAGAGTAGTGTGGTTGGAAGGACTTGTCTAAGAATTGATAAAATATTGGAGAGCTGAGGTATGTTAGACCACCTCTGAACTAAGTCTAATACATATTGCCACTGAAGGTACAGAGCCTCACATAATAGTGATACTGATAGGACTCCTAATTTGATTACACAACATCCTGTAAACTTGTTTGTTAATATAAACTGGTATGTTTTAACTACTGTGTGGAAATCTCAGCTATTTCTACCTCATTCAGGTAATGTCACTGCTACTCAAAATTCTGAATTTATGAGTGGGTGCTATTTTTCTGGGGTATGGGTATCCCAAACACTCGAAACGGTCCTCAGGAGTGAATTTATTGTGGAAAACATTAGAGACACTAACTGGTGCACAGAGACTTTTTGTCCCATGAGTCAATTCATTCTTCAATGGCTATATATAATGTGGCTTGTTGATTTTTCATAAAACGTGTACATCATGCAGTTAAGATATACCTTGTCTATGGATAATATAAGCAGGTAATATAATAAACAAGCAGGAGGTGTGTTACCATCTGGACCTACTGCTACTTAACCTCAAATTGCCCAACCCCACCCAGAAATGAGGCATCTACTATGGTAGCTTCTTTAATGCTGCTCCTTAATGGAGTGTGATTGGGAGTCGGAGAGAGGGGGTTGGAACACTGTTTGTTCTGGAGAACATGTATTTGAAAACATTTGTATGTCAGAACAATGGAAATCTTTCTCCAAATAGGGCTTGTTTTCCATCCTATAGTTGAAATGTAGAAATAAGGTCAAGTACTTTGTACCAAGTCCTCAGTTTACCACACATTGTGGAATGCACTATCACAGAATAGCTTATATTACTGTTTTACCTTTCTTTGCTGTAAGGTATTTTTTAAAAACTTCAAATAGAAAATACTGTATTAAACAGGCTCCTCTTAATACAGGAATCCCTGACATTCAATGATGTGGCAGTAAAGTTCACCTGGGAGCAATGGCAGCTTCTGAACCCTGCTCAGAAGACTCTATACCAGGATGTGATGTTGGAGAACTAGGGCAACCTGGTTTCCATTGGTGAGAATTCTGATCTTATACATTACAATCTTTGCCTTGTCTTTGGTGTCCTCAAAGAGGAAGAGTCTCATTGCATTCTCTGTTCCTAGGTTAGTGGGTGCATTCTTCTACCCTTGAGAGAACAGCCTTTACTTTGTTGCTTTGAACCTTATTTTCCCAGAAGTACAACATTTTGCAGACTTCACAAACCCAAGTTTAATTTTGGTGTCTAAGGTTTTGTAATTTCTCATGGACTTTTTATTTAGTTGTCACCCCAGAAGATTTCTCTTAATGAGAACAAGGAGAAAAACTGGTTTGTACTAGAAAAAAGGCATAGTGGAACTTTTGAGATGTGTAAGCAAAAACCCTTAAGGGGAAATAGCTGCGGGTGTTGATTCACCTAAGAGAAATGTTCACATCCATGATAGGTGTTGGGTACCATGTAAAAGTCTGTGCTTCTTTGAATGTAAACCTCACTTTTTCCTAGAAATTTTTAGAAATACTCCTCTACCTCTTCTGAGGTGATATTTCCATTTATTAGATTTATACAATTGCACATTTTTTTCATACTTTGTTTATGGTTCTCAAACTTTATCCTCTTTTATGGCCGTCTACTTTACTATAAAAGCCATCTTGCAAGTAAGTGTCTCTCCAATCTGAGAACTTTGAATTTGTAACTGCCCTTGAAATACAGCACATTTCTCCCCTATTGAGTTAGAATGGAGTTCCCTTTGTGGTATACAACAACATCTTGTATCCTGAGTTCCCACCATAAAAGGTCTCACTTGTGATTCCTTAGCTTCCTCCTTGGAGTTTGTCTAAGTTTTGGTTTCCATTTGGTCATTTTTCTCCTAACTCTTTAAAGTTTTCTTCACTCTAGTGATATAAATTCTTTCTGCTTTCTAACAGAGATAATCAAAGTTCCATCTACATTGCAATTACTTAACAGACATATTTCTCTCTTTTAATCCTTTTGGTGAAACACATCTGCAACTTCTCTTATTTTCACGTGTCTGAGGAAGAAAATTGTTATCAGCTTAGGATATCTCTTAGCACCTGTAAGATTTTCTTTAAGGTTGTCTGCTCCTCTGCTAATTTTGTATGTGGAAAAGACAATTGTAACATTTTACATACTTGGTTCTTTCATTGAACCTATATAATCCTTACTGTGCAGTATGCCATCTGTAAACCTGTACCTTCCGAACATGTCCAAAGGAGGAAAATGATCTTTGCTTCTTCTCTAGAACTTTTTGGCTTTTTTTTTTCCAACACTGATTTCTTGGTAGTTCCTCAAACAGTGCCTGACTTATTCAGTATTTCTTTTTCTTTATTTTTGTTCTTTTGATAACCTTTTGGTTTCAATATGTATGCTACTCTTGGTGTCATGCAACAGATCATTAGTCTACAGTCACCAGTCCTTTCTACCTCATGTCTATTCTTTAGATATTCTCTAAGCACAAGTGAACAAGATTCTTTGGCCATTGTAAACTTCATTTAACTTTTCTTCAGTTTACACTTGTATTTAAACAATTGATCTGTGGCAAAGTTGATGTGGTTGTTTGCAGCTCTTCTCCTTTTCAGTCATGCCATAGCCCCACTGAAGGTCTGTAGTTAGAGAAGTTAAAGCCTGAGGGTACTCATATTCTAAAAGTAGACCTCCAGGATCCCCCTCCCAGTCTGAAATTTCACTAATCCCTGTAAACCTTGGGTGAGCCTGCATATATTTGAAATACTGGGTGACATTGTTTCTGTAATCACAGCAACATGTAAGCCACCCATCACAGAACAATGCTGAAAGCTGAGTGGTTTAATCTAGAATATAGACTCCACAAACATAAGGAATATGTTTGTGTACCATAAGGCCTTTTATAAATATCTGTAAAATTTGTTGTCACCCATGTAGAACATTCTGCATTTTTCACATTCCCAACTTTGTCTAGTACTGAGTTGTCTTTCGATAGAGATTGATAGAATGAATACATCTGACCTCTAGCAAATGAAAATAGCAGATATCATTACCTCTGTGGTCTCCGGGTCTCAGTGTCTTGCGTATATTTACATTCTTAGTATATTTTCATGGTCCTATTTAAACAACTACCAAATAATATTCAATCATTATTTTAACATTAATTTCTACAGTATTTTTTTACCATGTGTATTGTTTGCACAATTGTATTTCTCCCAGTGGCCAAGAAATGTGAAGCATATTGTTTTATTTGCATTCATGTGAGTGTTTTTATTAAAGATCTACCTTGTGTTTTCAGAGTTTTTATTGTACATGAAAAGAATGAGACATTTCAATGTTCTGTTCTGTCATAGAGATCCTGAAAGTGATGATTATTTGCTACATTAGTCGCAACATGAAAGGAGAATGGACAAAACCAAACAGTTCAATCAATTTAATTCATTAGAAAATATTCTTCTTCACCATGAAAACAATTTTCCTCTAAAACTATGAGCTATTTGACAAACATGAAAAAAAGTAAAACTAGGTTTAATCATTCCAATAGTAAATCAAAAGGGTAATAGCAAACTAAAGAAGTCATTTGTACTCAATGGAGATGAGAAATCTTTTTTAAATGTTGAGGAAGACAAATTTTGTACTGTATTGAAATTCTGTGTGTGAGAGAAATTCAATATGAAGTCACAGTGCATTCAGCATCAGGAAATGGAAAAATGTGAGAAACCAGGTATACATAATAAAGGTCAGAATACCTTCATAAAGGATCCTTCCCTCTGTGAAGATCAGATCATTGATATACTATGAATGCAGTCAGTGCTAGCAAGAATTCGACACAGTATTCAAACTTATTGCACATTATCGAACAGCTCATAAAGAACAAAAACTATACGCATGCTTAGAATGTGGCAAAGCTTATCACAGTAAATCATTTCTCCAAGACATCAGAAAACCCGTGGCAGGCAGTGAATGTGGGAAAGGCTTCACTAGCAGCTGTGATCTTACTGCTCATCAGCAAACTGAGAGTGGAGAGAAAGTCCATGGTGAGTGCAGTAAAGCTTTCAGCCAAAAGCAGTGCCTTACAGAATATCAGTCATTTCATACAGCAAAGAATCCCCACGAATGTGGTGAATGTGGAAAGACCTTTATCAAGGAGCATATGCTCACTACTCATCAGCAAATTCATACTGGGGAGAAGCCCCACATATGTGGTGAATGTAGAAAAGTCTTTGTCACGAAGAAAGTTCTCACTGATCATCAGTGAACTTATACAGGAGAAAAGTCTTATGTAGTGAGTGTGGTAAAGCTTTCAGCTGGAAAAGATGCCTTATAGAACATCAGACATTTCACACAGGGAAGTCCCATGTATGTAGAAAATGTTGGCAAGCCTTTAGCAGGAAGAATATGCTCATTGTTCATCAGCGAATTCATACTGGGGAGAAACCGCATGTGTGTGGTGAATGTGGAAGAGCCTTTACCAGAAAGAAGGGCCTCACTCTTCATCAGCGAATTCATACTGGAGAAAAGCCTTATGTATGTGGTGAGTGTGGTAAAGCCTTCAGCCGAAAGCGATACCTTACAGCACATCAGACATTTCATACAGGAAAGAAACCCCATGTCTTTGGTGAATGTGGAAAAGCCTTTAGCTGGAAGAATGCTCTCACTGTTCATCAGTGAACTCAGACTGGGGAGAAACTCCATGTATGTAGTGAGTGTGGAAAAGCCTCTATCATGAAGAGTGAACCCAGTGCTCATCAACGAATTCATACAAGAGAAAAACCTTACGTGTGCAGTGAATGTGGTGATACTTTTACCTGGAAGCGATCCCTTAAAGCACGTCAGACATTTCATACAGGAAAGAAACCCCACGTGTGTGGTAAATGTGGAAATCCTTTATCATGAAGACTGAACTCATTGTTCATCAGTGAGCTCGTACTGGAGAGAAACTGCATGTATGTGATAAATGTGGGAAAGCCTTTCTTGGAGGAAGAACCTCACTGTTCATCAACGCATTCATACTGGGGATAAACCCCAGGTATGTGGTGAAAGTAGAAAAGCCTTTTCTGGGCTGAGCCCCGGTGGCGTAGTGGTTGTGCGCGGGACTGCGGCCCACTGGGATGGAGGTTCAATTCCGGCTCCCAGGAGCAAAGGCTGGGCCTCCTACTCCCACCACCTGAGGGCAGTGATGCCTAAAATAAAATAAAAAATTAAAAAAAAAAAAAAAAAAAAAAAGAAAAGCCTTTTCTTTGAAGAAGGACTTCACTGTCCATCAGCGAACTCATACTGAAGAGAAACCCTATGTATGCGGTGAATGTGTTAAAAGCTTTATCAGAAAGGATCATCTCACTGCTCATCAGCAAATTCATACTGGAGAAAAACATTATGTATGCAGTAAGTGTGGTAAAGCTTTCAGCCAGAAGCGATACCTTAACGCACAAAGACATTTTAAACAGAAATGAAACTCCATATATGTGATCAAAGTGGGGAGACTTTTATTTGAACAATGAACTCACTGCTTATCAGCAAACTGATATTGAGGAAAAGTTCACATGTATGTAGTGAATGTGGTAAAGTTTTCAGCCAGAACCAAGGCTTACAGTTCATTAGACATTGCACACAGGAAAGTCACCCTTTGTGTGACTTGCATGTGTAAAATGTTATGTCTGGTAATCAAGTATCATTCAACGTGCTAAAATTCTTAATTAGAAGTCCATTCAATGGTGTGAATGTAAGTAACTGCTCGCAAAACGAAGTGCTAGGGTTTGGCCTGGGTTGTGTAGGACTAGACGGTTGTGACTTAAGTGACTACCTATGCTCTGAATTGCTGTCCATCTCTTGACATGGCCCATCATTGAGATAAGGGCATCGAGACCTCCCCACGGTACATGGGAACCTCATTGCTCTCCAATCCCCAAAAGAGAGCTACCAAGCAGTAGTGTCTACCCACATGCCAATAGTGCCTACTACCTCACCTGTATGATCTTTGTTACCACCCAGAAATAGCACAAAAATAACAACATAATGAAGAAAATACCAGACACTTGGAAACAACTTTTCCATATGATGAGTGGGCTACCAGGCACTTTAACCTCCACAATCCTGATAGCAGAAAAACTAGATGATGCCCAGCTACCCTTGTGAATTACGTGAAAAGGATCACAAAAGTGGGACCTGAGTAGAGTGGGGGCACAAAGTGGAACAAAACCCCCAATCATGAAAACAGACTGGGCTTACTGGTCTGATAGATACTTGTGATCTCAACTATGGCCCTTAGTAACTCTTCACTCCTGGAACAATACTCCTTCCTCTGATTTAACTTTCCAGCCAAAAATTACACAGGCTTGGAAGGAAGAAATAAAATGCAAGAGGTATACATTCCTGGGAATTGCCAAGCATACAAAAGCAAGATGGGACAGGAAAGGATGAATAATAATGGAAAAACGGAGACCAGAGGTTAAGAGTACTGGTATGTCTTGACTGCATTCAATGTGAATTGCTGAATGGAAATCCAATTTACTCAAATTTTAAATCATAAATAAAATTTAAAAAATGAGCTCTTACCTCAGTAAATACTTTATGTAGAACAGTTAGTATGTAGCTGTAATGAGTTTTATATATCTTTCTAAAACTTTTTGACACAAGAAGACACTAAATTTTTTTTGTTTGTTTGTGTCTTTGGGGCATCACTGCTCTCCGGTGGTGGGAGTAGGAGGCCCAGCCCCACTGCTGGAATTGAACCTCCGTCCCAGTGGGCCGCAGTCCTGCGCACAACCACTATGCCACCGGGGCTCAGCCCAAGGAGACACTAAATTTTAAGAGTGTTACATTCATTCAAGGTGGGAAAGCTCTCCCCAGAGAGTCATGCATGGTCACATACCAGTGTTCTGCAGAATGAAAATTTGTCTATATAGTGACTTTGTATATGGTGTCATGTACCAGTAAACACCAGTGGAATCTTAATTAATTTAGTTCTGGTGGGACAGCCTTTAGCTAGAAAGGAGTCAATTGACAATAGATAGTACTATAAAGAGAAATCACATGAGTATAGTGATTGAGGCAGTACATACGCATTAGTGACTAGTATGGAATTACATTTTATGTTGTACAAAGCTATAATGCACTAATTGGATAGGAGGGTTGAAAAAAGTTGTCTTACTGTATGACTACAGTATGTATCCTGCAGAAAATCCTGAATACAGGGCTTGGGAAAGCCTGGTGGACTCATCCTGTGTGTATGTACACATTGAAATCAAGACAGCTGATTTTACACTTGATGTCATTTTTGACCCATGTTAATGTAATTTCAGTCTTTTGAAAAAGTGAAGGAAAATATTCTCACCCTAGACCAGGAATGTGAATGCCTTTGCTCTGTCATGCAAAATGCATTGGAAAGTGAATTGTTACAGAGACAGGTTAAACTAAGCCTTTTTCCTTTGAGCTCCTTTTTGACTCATTTTAAGTCTGGTTTTTATTATTCCTCTTTTATCTTTTGATTTGCTAGTGGTGATATGTGTGTATGTATATGAAATCCATGATGCCTAATAGTGGTATTACTGAATCATTTATTAATTTGATTTCTGGGTACTTGGGTAACCCCTTATTGTTTCCACAGTAGCTTTATGTCTTTGTAAGTCCAAAAGCAGTATATATGTGTTCTAATCACTCCATAGCCTCTCCATTTGTTTTCTGTTTCTTTGAGTTGGGATTTTGTAGTAATGTGGTATGTTAGGGAGTTTCTATTTGCCTCTCCCTGAAGGCTAGTGGTTGTGAGTACTTTTTAATGTGTGCCTCATCTGTATTTCATTTTTGAAAGATGTTTATACCCTTTTCCCATTTCTTCCTCATCTGTGGTGTAATTTCAGCAACTGCAAATGGTCTTTGCTTTATCTACATTCTCTATTATATTTGGTAGTCTATTCATGACTGCAATAGGGTTGTTCTGTGGTATTTCTGAGACTTGAACCCTTTCAATGGACCCCAGCTAGAATCAAGATGCCTAATATGGACATAAATGGGATTATAGCAGTTATTAATTTCTCATGACACACAACACACTATAAACCATGTAAGTCAAGTGTTGCCACCCTTTGCAGAAATTCTCTGAGGCCCCAAATGATATTCAAGCAGAGTTTATAAGGACAAAAAACAAAGCAGGTTTGGCAATTACTTTCAGTGGGTAAGCAGGGAGGATTGAGGCCTTGACATTCCTTTTAGCAGGATAAGATAAGCATTCAACTTTTTCTAACTTTGGGAGGGAGGAGGGAATGGGATAAGGGACAAAACTATAAAGGGTTGGTCTTTTGGGTCCTTGTGCCTCTTTCAAGACTTAGAGGTCATTTTGAGGAGCCTCAGTGGGTGTGTGAAAGAGAAAAAAGCCTGGTCTTTTGATTCTACAGGGGTCAATTCATGGGGCACTTGCTTCCTGCAAGGGTGTAACTGCTTGGAAAGTGCCTTGGGGCCTGGCTCCTGAGGATCTGGTTTAGGTGGTACACCACCCTTAGTTTTCAACAAAGACCCTGAGAATTTTCTTACATAATCTGGACATGTGCCTGCTTGGCACACTTTTAACTATGTTGGGGGTCCTGAAGATTTAGGAAGAAAGGGCACTTTACATGAAGAGAAGAATATTGACACAGGATGATAACACACTGTAAAAGGGCAACCCCAACTGGAGTAGAATCAAGTTAAATCAGCAGTGAGAGGCTAGGACTGGATTTTAAAAATTCTAAAATGGGGTCACAATAGTCAAGCCTGGGAGAGGATCTTGCAGCACTCTACTGCTAACCAAATGACTGGTGATTAAAACTCATCCAGAATTCTTTAGCCATCAGGTTTAGTGCATTCTCAAAGGTCTCTGTCTTTAAAATAGAAACTCAGTTCTCTATTTACAGTGGATCACAGTGAATCAGAATCACCCCCAGGAAACCTAAAGCAATATTAAATTGGTTTGCTTTTGTTTAATTGCTATGAGCAAATAGAAACCCTGACAGCACAGTAGGTGGAACATCGACAAATTGAAATCCAGCTTTTAGGAAGAATGTAAATCCTAAAGATTTACAATCCAGACCCCACAATGCTCCTATGAATTGCCATTGACTCAGTGACTCTTTATGGACTAATTATGTGAGTTAAGTCAGGGTGTATGTTCCTCCTAATTTGTGGACCTGGTTTAGCAGCCCCAAACTGAAAATATTCCCTTTTTGTAATCCCTTAAGTTTAACTATTAAATAAAAATGACAGCAAAAATTTTTTCAAAGTTATTCCCTCTTAAAAGCACCCAATTTGCCCCCACTACTCTGAGACAAAACTCTCCAAGGACTGGCCACTTATGTCATGTCTAAAGTATTTAATATAAGCTCTCATCTCCTTACCTTTAACTAGCACCCTGACCTTACTCTGTCGAAGATGGATTTGCTTGTCTATTTGAAGGTCTGTGCACTATAATTCAAACACATTGATTCTTTTAAATTCTTATTCAGTGTCCAACTTGTATATGCATTTGAAGTAATTGGCAATAACATGTTTTAGGTCAGGTGAACCTTGTCCTTAAAATTATATTGCTTTTTGACACTCTAAAGAGATCTGTTCGGCAGATTTATGTAGTATAATATTGCCTTTTAGTTGTTTCGTTAACTTCCCTAAACTAACAGTTTTTCTAGAAGAAGTTAAAATAGTCAAGCTTAGATTAAGAATGTTGATCAAGGAGGGATCTGGAACCAAGCTTGCTGTGTAACCAACCTGTCTCAGAGTCCTGAGATGGAAGGCTGCCTTTAAGACCTAGAAGAATGATGACTGGGCATAAGACAGTTTACCAAACTATACACTTGTCAATTAGCATGACTTGCAGATTAGTTTTAGAGTGGCCCTAACTGTATTGATCCAGGTAGACTAAAGAAGTGAATTTATTAACACACATATGGATTGAGGAATGGAACATTGAGAAAGGATTCCAGTCCAGTCCAAAGTCATAAGTCTGATATTAGCCCATCTGTCTGATACCAGTCTATAAAGTCTCCTTCTGACTCATGAAGTACATGTGATGACACCAGGACAATCACAAGCAAGTGGGTGCCAAGTCATGTGTATCCAGTGGCAGAAACATCTCAGCGCTTGCAGGGGTCACCCCGTGGCCTCCCAAGCATCTTGGCACTGGTAGGAGTTTCCATGTGACTTTTCTGGCCCCAGAGTCCTGGCTCCATTAGAGGGAGCCCATGTGACCCCTTCTCTGGCTCTTCCATTCTCCAAGAATCAGGATCGATCAGCATGCTGTCATCTCGTCTTGTCAGTAGTTCCTCATCTCGGAGACTCAATCCAGTCTCTCCTCTTCAATTGGGAAATACCACGAGACTTACTCTGTGAGTTGCAAATACTCTCTGCAAATACTCTGAGTTGTGCCAGTGATATCCAACTAGCCACTCAGGCTAATGTTCCCCTCTTTTATTGAAGCATAGTGTCTCTCCACCCTACTCCTTTTGTATTCCTCCCCTCCAAATTCCTGGTTAAGACTGTTTCACAAGCTCCAGCCCAGACACTAGCTTATCCCTTCTCCCTAGGAGACCAAGACTATAGATGGGATGTCCTAGAATAGAATCCAAGGCAATAAACACTTTCCTAGTTTGTGTTGTTTGCCATCTGTCAGTAACTCTTGGAGGGTTTGAAATCATACTCTAGTCCAAGGTGACAGAATGAATAGGTCATCTCTTTCCTTAATACATCCCATGTATTTTTTTGTTTAAGGTTATTTTATTGGAGACTCATAACAATCCATACTTCAATTGTATCAAGAATAATAGTACATATGTTGCCATCATTAATTTCTAAACATTTATTTTCCATTGAAACCTTTTTGTCAGCTCCTCTTTTTTCCTCCCTCTCCCCCCACCCTGTGACCCCTTGATAAATGTCAAGTTATTATTATTCTCATATAATGCACTGACTTTTATCTCTCTTCCCCCAGCATACCTTAGCGTGTGTGTGGTTATATGTTGATCATTGTGATTGGCTCCCCCTACGTCCCCTCCCTTGTCTGCCTTTCTCTTCCGCTACTGGTATCAATACTCCCATTCCTGTTGCCGAATTCTTTATGTCTTATCTGTACCTGTGTGCTTGTTCCAGTCTAGCCCACAGAGAAAATAAGAACTCAGGTCATGATAGTGGAGTGTGAGGAAGCCTCAAGGAACCACACTAATATTGTGTGTTTCATCAGTGTTATCCTGCACCATGGTTGACTCATCCCTCGGAGATGCCCCATTGTCTGCAGGTGGATTTTAGGTCTCTAGTCCAACTCCCCTCTTAACAATATATTTGTTTGTCTGTGGTCTTCTGAAGCCAGTTAACCAAGTCTGATGATCCCTTATGATCACATGGCCTGATGTGCTTCTTCCATGGGGGCCTGTTGCTTCTATACTGGGTAGCCAGTTTTAAATTTCAAGCCTCTAAGACCCCCAATGCTAATTCTTTTGATAATAAGACACCATCCATTCCCTTCACCACATTTGCTTATGCACCCATTTTGTCTTGGGCAATCATGCTATAAGGGTGGGTGTCACAGAGTGCCACGCTGTTAGAACAAAGTGTTCTTGCATTGAGGGAGGGCTTGAGCAGAGTCCTGAAGACCATCTCCTACCTCAGTATTGCCTTAAAAATATATACATGTAGGTCAAGACCTCTATTTTAATACTTTATTTACATATATATGTGCCAATACTTATATCACTCTCCATAGCTTTTCTTCCTTGATCAGTTCTCTTTCCTTTTACTGTCCTTATTACCCCACCATCATACCTGCCCTCTCAACTAGATTGCTGTTGCTTCAACTGTTGTCTAAAAGTGGTCATAATCCCAGACTAGCAGAGATCTTCTGATAGTTAGTCACAAGATCTCACACCAGAGTTCCCCATGTTGCTATCCACCTTGTGTCAATAGTCTAGAGTTTTCGATTCCCGTCCCTAACCAGGAATGGAGCGACTACATCACATTTTACTCTCCCTTGTCTCATATTCTTTTAAGCTTCTTCCCTCACTCACCTTGAGAATAAGCATTAACAATCTACTTCTTCTCATTCCTTGACTGTAGTGTACAGTCTTTCACAAAAGTGTCAGCATTGGATATCCTTAAAAGAACTGTAGAGAATAGAAAATACACCTCCCTCTTGGCTTATTTTCTTTTTAAGACAGGTCTCTGCCTTAACCATGTCCTCTGTAGGATTTCCGGATTATTTCCTTTTATCTCTTGGTGTCCACCTCTAAACAATTTTCATTGGTTACCACACATGACTGTGGGCTCCTTCTACCATATGAATTTTTCAGACATTTTAGATATTGTACAATACCCATGGGTTGCAAGGGACGTGGGGCAGGATAAACATTGATGAAAAACTCAACATGTGTTAGAATGTCATAGAGAGCAGTGAGAGAAACATTTACATTGATATCAAAAAATAAAAGTGTGGGGGCTGAGCCCCAGTGCCATAAGTGGTTGAGTGTGGGACTGCAGCCTACAGGCTTGGCGGTTCAAATCCAGCGGTGACTCTCAAGAGCAGCACTGGGTCGCTCCCACGACCTCCAGAGGGCAGTGATGCCCAAAAAAATTTTTTTTTAAAATAAATAAAAGTATGGGTATTAGCTGGATGAGGTGGTGGGAAAGAAAGAAACATGAACAAGAGCGTAACTGCTACCTAAAATACATATAAATAATTTCCAAAATTGTAGTTATATGATCATTAAAATATGGGGGAGTGGTGCTTCTTTACAAATCTTCCCAGGTTCTGGAAAACGGGTTGTTTTTGTTA
The DNA here is from genome assembly GCA_004026705.1 of Nesogale talazaci. Lineage (NCBI taxonomy): Eukaryota > Metazoa > Chordata > Mammalia > Afrosoricida > Tenrecidae > Nesogale > Nesogale talazaci. Next base: position 3,103 of record PVJH01039531.1, on the reverse strand, counting down.
TATTCAGATAATAAGGAAAAAAAATAAAACACATGGAAAGAAATAATTGGGGCTGAACCCTGGTGCCATAGTGGTTGTGTGCGGGACTGAGGCCCACTAGGATGGAGGTTCAATTCCAGCTCACAGGAGCAAAGGCTAGGCCTCCTATTTCCACCACCAGAGGACAGTGATGCCTGAAAAACAAAACAAAAAAAAGAAATAATTGTCCCTGGAAATTATGCACAAGAAATAACAGCAACAAAACCATTAATCATTTTTTGATACGTGATTTTTAAGTACTAAATTATTTTTTAAGTAGAGGAGAAGTATTTTAATGGCACAAAAATGCCATTATTTATTTTTGTAAATTTATTTTGTAACTAAATACAATGAGTTTATTGACTTGAACTGAAGTCATATATTGTACCTGAATAATCAACTAAGGTGATATCAAATTCATCTATGTGGTTTCCTCTGCTATGCCAACCTTTAACAATATAGATCAATCCTCAACCTAAGCATTTAACTTCCTAGTCTACACAGTAATTCAGGTTCATAGTTTTTATTTTGTGTAGATCTGGAGTTCATTCATCCTCTGAGACATGAATGTCAGTTAAGTGGATCTGAAGAAGAATACAGCCTGTAATTTTAGAGTGGTTCCTGCATTTAATGCAAACACACTCAGATTGGAGCACGGTTTTGAGTCTTAAGAGGCACCACTTGGGTAAAAGTGCAAGCCATGAAGCTGACATGCCTTAGTCAACATTTTCTACTACTATGCTTGAGGTCACAGATTTTCCAGAGAGAAATATCATCCAGTTGAGGGAGTTAAGCACCTGGCAATAGCTATCTTTCCCCTTTAGGTGCCACAAGGAAAGATTTCAATATTTGACTGGTGTGTGAAGCAAACTCATTCACTCAATCTAGACTTGCTCGACTTTGGCTTCTTGTATTTAGAGAATGCTTTGATTTGACTTCAAGAAGCTTGAGCTACACAATGGTGAGTATGACGCATCCTAGGATATTCTTATACAGATAAATGTTAGACAGGACTTGTTGAGGACAACAGATCCAATACTTGAGTGTTGTTCATAATGGAAGAGCATTATGGGAGGGTAATGAAGGACTGGGCTTTAGAAAGCTTTTTCATAGTTATTGCTATCAAATGCATATGTGGTAGAAAGCACTGGATTACTGTGTTGACTTTCCTTCTGTGACTTGGACTCATTATATAAGGTGTCAACATGCCATTTTGGGACTTGGTTCATTGGAATGTGCACCAGAACTTCCTGAGTCTGGATATAAAGCACTGCCAGAGAACATAGATTGTCAGGTTGTCCAGTGTCACCATTTCTCCATCCCTGTAGTTTTCTTTATTCCGTGCATGCATTCTAACATTTTATGTAGATTTATAAAATGGAAGATTGAGCACTTTCATTGTTTATAAATTTTGATCTCTCTTAGCTTCATTAAAAGAATGGATCAGGGCCTGCGCCCCAGTGGCGTAGTGGTTGTATGCGGGACTGTGATCCACTGGGATGGAGGTTCAATTCCAGCAGCGGCTCCACAGGAGCAAAAGCTGGACCTCCTACTCCCACCACCAGAGGGCAGTGATGCTCGAAACAAACAAACATAAAAGAATGAATCAGATGACAGTAAATCCAGTTGGTCAAAATGTGGTAATTATGTTTTTATTGATGGTGATTTCGTGGCTGATACAAGTACTCCTCACTCATGACAGGGCTTTGCACAGCAGAAGGAAACCCTGCCCTGTCTATCACTATTTCCACAAAGCCTGACATAATTAGAAGCTTTGTTATGCTGCTGTCAAAATAGAGCCATTGAAGATGGTTCTATTGTTCTATGAACTTTTGAAAAACAGACTCACAAAAGCCAATCATGTCCTTTTCTCTGGATGATTCTCTTCCTTTTACATGCCCCAAGTATGGGGGAATGATACCTCAACATCTTTGTTTTTTCCAGTACTTCTTGGAAGAGAAAATAAGCAAAAACAAATAATACAAACTCATTACCATTGACATGATGACAAGTCATAGCAGCCTAAACGAAGAGGGTAGAACTGTCCCCGGGGGTCTTTTACACTGTCACTGTGTGTTGGAATAGACAGTCACTTTTCTCCAGTGAAGTGACAGGAATTTCAAACTGCTAACCACGCGGGAAGTAGCCAAATGTGTCACTACTGCTCCTTCTTCCAAGACAGATTTGTTTATTTTTCTTCCTATCTATTATGTATTCAATATTCTGCACAAATAACACAAAATTAAAAGGAATTGATATATTTTTACTCTTTGTACATTTTTAAATGAAAAAGTTGTAATGAATATACCAAGGTCTGGCTTGTTCCAAACTCCCCATAGACCAAAGTGACATTGTTGATAGCAACACTTTAAGTGGGTCCTTTGCAGAAAATTTCTCCAATAAAATACATGTTTTGATTTCTTGACATTTTTTGCCAAGGATACTGATTATAGATCCAAGTAAAAAAAAAATCTTATTTTTGGTTGCTCATACAACCCTTATCACAATCCATCCATCCATCCATCCATCCATCCATCCATCCATCCATCCATCCACATCCATCCATCCATCCATTTTGTCAAGCACAATTGTTGCCATCATCATTTTCAAAATATTTTCTTTCTACGCGAGCCCTTGGTATCAGCTCCTCATGTTCATCTCCCTCTCCCCTCCATCTTGAACCCTTTATAATTTATAAATTATTGTTTTCTATGTCTTACACTGTCTCGCTGAGAGAGGGCTATATGTAGATCCTTGTCATCGGTTCCCCCTTTCTACTTCAACTTACCCTTATCCTCCCGGTATTGTTATTCTTATTGTTGCTCCTAAGGGGTTTATATCTCCTGGAATCCTGGGTTGCATGTTCCTAGCTATACTGGTGAACATCCTCTGAATTGGCATCATAATAGTAGTGAGGAGGAAGCATGACAAACTAGAGGAAAGTTGTATGTTTTGTCGATGCTATAGTGCCCACATAGTGGCTCATTTCCTCCAAATGAACCTTCTGTAAGGGGGTGCCCAGTGCTTACAGGTGGATCTTGGGTCTCTACTCCACACACCCCTCATTCACAATTATATGAGCTTT
>PVJH01039530.1:0-16305 GCA_004026705.1 Nesogale talazaci | reverse complement strand
GGAGGGGAAATATGGGGGTGTCTATGTGGAAGGAGGATATTTTGAGAATGATGATGGCAGCAAATATGCAAATATGGACTGCATACAATTGATGTGTGTATTGATCATGATTAGAGTTGGATAACCCCCAATAAAATGATTTTAAAATTCAAAAAAAGGCAGAGTAGGGCCTGTGGCACCCTGCTGGCTCAAAACCACACAGACGGCTCTGCTGGAGAAAGATGAGGCTTTCTGCTCCCCTAAAGCATGAAGGTCTCAGAACCAGGGCAGTACTCCTCCATCCTGGAGAATCTCAGTGAATGGGAAGGCACTTGATGACAGTGGGTCTGAGAGCAGGCAGAGCTGGTGCTTTCTCCCTGAGTCTAAAACGGCACACATTGCACCCAAGAAAGGAGAACTTCGAGGAGAATGTCAGCAGCTGTCCCAAACAATGTCTGTGCCAAGCCCCAGATACTCACAGATTGGCCTCCTCCCTGGCTCTCCAGCATCCATCTATAAATCAGCAGCCAAGTGGTTTAAAACAACCTGTCTTCACATGTGCATGCTGGCCAGGGACATAAGGCCACCAATGAAATGTGTCGGGACAAGTGATGATTTCTGGGCAGAAAAAATGGACAGCACCTGGTTTTACAGTCAGCAGTTAGAACCCACCAGCGGTCTTCAAAGAAAGACAGGTCTTCTACTGCCCTAAAGAGTTACAGACTTGGAAGTGCACAGGGTGGCTCTAACCCCTACAGGGTCACTATGTCTGATACCAATCTATGACGTCCTCTTCAGACTCACGAAACACATGCAATGAAGCCAAATGCAAGATGATCACAAGCCAGTGGGTAGAAAGTCTTTGGATCCAGTGGCAGTGTAAGCATCTCAGTGCTGGCAGGGGGTCTCTCTGTGACTTTGCTTCCTTCAGAGGTCTGGTTGCATCCACGTGACTTGTCCGGGTCAGGGCACTGGGGTAGTCCCAAGTGTCTTGTCAGCTGGAATGTCTCCCAGGAAATGAGCAGAGAGTGTCTCCTGCCTACACGAAGGGAGTACCATATTTCTCAGAATTCTTGGGAGAAGGCCATGCCCACACAGAAGCCTCATTGACTGTGATCTAATTGACAGAATAAATTCCACCCCTAATGCTAACATTGGCAAACATCTATGTATCTATCACACTGGGTCTTGGATGTAAGTAGAACAAGTGACGGCCACAAAATTTTTAGTCCAGAGGCTTCTAGACACTGCCTAACTGATTACCTGAGCCCAAATGTTCACCTGTCTTCATTTCTTTTCAGACACTCAACCACATGTTTGCATCAATTACAAGTCTATGGGGTGCCAGACACTCCTCAGGAAAGATGGGCAGAGAGGCTCTATTCTTGTTCTTAAGGAACTTACAAGGGCTTACCCCCGCAAAAAAACAAACAAACAAAAAAAACAGGTTTCTTTTTTCATAGGTATGTATTTAAATTTTTTTACAAAACAACCTCATCACTTTCAAATTACTCTCCATTACACTTAGCACATTTGTCAAAAATGCAATTCCATTCTTGGAAACATTTCTCAAACTCATCTGTGTGGATGGCTGACATTACCACCCTCATTTTTTTTCCTTCACCTCTTCTACGTCATCAAGTGGCTGTCCTTTCATGTCCCTCTGCATTTATGGAAACAAAAAGAAGTCACATGGAGCGAGGTCAGGTGTGTGGGGCAAGAGGGGCATGCTGCTTTTTTGGCCAAAACTGGCGCACCAATCAGATGGCTGGGTGAGCATGTGCTCTGTACAATTGTGGTGGAAAAACCAGCTCCCCATCTACCACAAATCAGGTCCTTTTTGTCACATACTGTTACTCAATCTTTTTAGAACCTTGAGATAGAAAGTTTAATGAACAGTCTGACATGGTGGAACGAACCCCAAACGCACTATCCCTCTTCCATCAAAATACAAACAAATGAGCATTGGGAGTTTTAGGGAAGTATTCCCTCATATATTCTCTTCAGAGCAACAGCTACCACATGGCAGCAAAGAGAAGTCAGGAAACTGTACTGTGAGTGAAGGGAAGGGAGAGCTGCTGGCAGGGCGCTTGAGTCAGACTGACATAGACAGGTAGAACTAAACAAAGAGGAAAGGAAAGAAACATCACAATAAGACTGCAATGAACGGAGCCTCTCCAAAAAGGACTAGATGGCCAGTCTGACCAGCCAGATAGCATGTGCTGAGAAAGAGTCCCAGACGATGTGGAGCCAGCTTGGGCAGGGCCAGTCTGGAGTCCAGTTGTCAGGGCTCCTGCCCTGCGCACCTCCTTCCTCCTCGCAGCACACACAGGGAGCTAAGATCAGAGCCCTGGGACAGTGAAGGAGGAAGGACTTCTCTCCCTGCCTCAGCCTCAGACACACGCGGGTCTCTCACTGATGGCCCCACAGAACCCAGCAACCACCTCCCCATGGATGCCCAGAGGGAGACACTGCTCAGCCTGACCTTGTCTGTCCATACTCCCAACACCCGACTCCTTCTGTGGGCTTTCCTTCAAGCTCATCCACCACCACCCCAGCAGGAGATTTCCTGCAACCTCAGCCACTACGGACCAGCTGAGAACTTCGCTGCCACTCCTGAACTATAAGCACATCTTCTGCACTGAAGTCCATACTTGGGCTTGTACTCCCTGCCTGAGTCTGTCTTCCCACAGGTAATTTCCAAAAGCAAACCACACTGGGTGGGCAATGGGAAGACACATGGAGACTGGGCGACTTTGATTCAAAAGGAAGGAAGAGGACTAAGGGCAGTGAGGATGGAAGGGGCCACAGAATGAGGACGACTGCCATGGGAGATAGGGCCAGAGGCCCGGACTGTGTTCATGCTCCAACTTTCACCCAGACAGAGCACGGCTAAGTGGTGCCTGGAGACAAGCAGCATCATGGGGCCCAGTCAAGCATCGATGACAAAGCGGAAGCTTCTCCGTAAGATGGCCTGGCTGTGTGGCTGCAAAGATAGGGCTGGAACATGGAGCGATCGTGAGGAGGATACAGGACCTGGCAGCATGTTCTTGAGCTCGGGGTGGATACAGGACCCGGCGGCATGTGCTTGAGGGCAGGAACACTCAAGCAGAGAGAAGGAAGGAAACACTACCAGTTCCAAAAGTAATTGGTCGGTTCCTTGCATGCAACCTTGCCACCATTCTCTCTAGATAAAGCCCTCCCCTAATATTTACAAAAACAAAGCAAATCTGAGCTGTGTTAGTCCGGGTAGACCAGAGAAACAAATCCAGGGAGAGTCATACATATATAAGAAAGAGCTTTATATAAAAAGTAGTTGTACATTAAGAAAATATTCCAATCCAGATCAAGTCCATAAGTCTGATATTAACCTATTTGTTTGGCACCAATCGACAAAGTCCTCTTCAGACTCATGAAACACTTGTAATAATGTCGAATGCAAGAAGATCCCAGGTGAGCGGGTGGAAAGTCTTGTAGATCCAGTGGCATAGTAAGTATCTCAGCACTGGCATGGGTCTTCACGTGGCTCCTCCAGCTCAGGGCAATAGCTTTGCTCCATGTGTCTTGTCAGTCGCAATGTCTCCTAAGAATTCGACCTGTGTCCCATGTCCAACAAGCTATTTATCTCCCTAGCACCTCTAAACGAGGTCATCAAGCTGTGACCTGATTGACGCGCTAAACTCCACCCCTTCAACCATAAGTTTCAAATTGAGAACAGATGATGTAACTACTGCATGAACCTAAGAAAAACGTCTGTTAATTTCAACCTTCTTCATTGCTAAGATTGTCTTGCCAGTTGCCTTCCTCACTTTATCATGACTTACCTGCCACAGAGATGCAAACAACCCTTGCCCAAATCCTTCTGTGCTTTCTGTCTCTGGACTGGACCCTGACTGATGTGGCCAGATAGGCAGTGTGTGGCAGGAGGGCGCTGGGGGTGGAGCAGGGAAATATGCTCAGAGAGCCACAGGAACCAGCACCTCTTTCCTTTTCCATCCACCTGAAAAGTCCAAGCACAAGCAGCAGAGGAGGAGGCCTAAGAAAATAAAAGAAGGGGAGAGAAAAAGAGAGAGGAGGAGAGGGCGGATGGGAGGAAGAACAACAGGTGGAAGCAAAGAGCAAGAACAGGCGTCTTCAGGACCTTGTCTCCTGACTGTTCCTCGGTGCATCATTGTCTCCAGGCCCTGCGTGCCCTTTGTCTGCAGGCAGCGTGGTAACACATTTGGGAATGGTGAGGCCGAGACTGGAGTGGGGGAGGAAGGGTCAAATCCAGAACCCGTGTGGGCTGGTTTAAGGACCAGACCGTTAGAAGGAAGAACGGGCAGGAATTGGTGGTAGACCAGGTCTAGACAACAAAGGATTTTGGAAGAGGATGGGCAGCAGGGTGAGGGTGGGGGTGGGTGGTCCCAGTAATAATTTTTCTCCAGCTCTCTTAAAAAGGAGACAGAGAAGGGAAGGAGTGGCCGCTCCCATGTGTGTGTTTCTTAGACAAAACCATTGGCATCTGTGAGCTTCCGCCTCCTTGCTTAAACATACAGATACTAACTCTGCTTCCGAGGACACCAGTGCTCTGTCTGGAATTCAGAAGGTTTCTCATGATGGGAAAGAGGAGCCCCAGAAAGTAGGTGGGGAGCTGAAGGCAGGGGTCAGCCTAGCAAAGGAAGAACCCAGCATCCCAGGCAACCAGGGAGGGGCAGGGGGCACCACGAACCAGGGGCCTCTCTGAATGAAGAGGGGATTTCCACAGCCATCTAAGGGAGGCATCCAGTGGGCACACCAGCCTGTGAGACCCAACGATGACAGTAACAAAATCCAAATACGATGCAGAGAAAAGTACCAAAGCTTAAATTCTGAACATCCAATTTGTAGAAGGCTATGGAGGAGAGTGGGAATCCAAAATCCATCTGCAGAAAATCTAGTCAGAATAAGCTTCTGGCAGATCCCCTGAAGTCATGTAAAGGGATACTAACAGCCTGACTAATAGACAGAGGTGATTGTAAACTTGATTTGGGGGCTCGACCTGATGATACTATATGATACTCAATTGACCTCTCTCTTGACTTCACCTGAATTTTCTCTAGGCTCAAGCATTTCTTGCTTGTTCCACAACAGAAATTTCTTCCCTGGCCTTTTAAATATTAGTAGTGACCCTTTCTTTCTTATTCTTTCTTTCTACTTTTATCTTTATGTTACTATTTTCCATTTGTTTTATTTTTATTTTTTTTAAAAACGGGCTTTTCCAGTGTGTGAAACACAGAAGCAGCGGGCACATAGAGACAATATGTCCGATGCAATGGGAGATGGGTGGTGGGAAGGGTGAGAGGACAGGGGGAGGAAACAATGACTGGATGAGGGGGAGCAGGAACACGAGAACCAATTGTGACGAGGATATATAGCTATTTTAAAAGTGATATAACTATAAAAGTATATGACATGTAAATATTATATCAAGAAAACTACTTTAAAAAAAAAAGAGGGCTGAGCCCCAGTTGTGTAAGTGGTTGAGTGCAGGACTGTGGCCCACAAGCTTGGTGGTTCAATTCCAGCGGCGGCTCTCAGGAGCAGCACTGGGTAGCGCCCATGACCACCAGAGGCAGTGATGCCAAAAAAAAAAGAAAGAAAGAAAAAGAAAAGAAACCAAACTTGATCAATGATTACCATGGGCAAATATATTGGAGTAATATAACTGTGGAAAAGTCCTGTCTTCATCTCACAAGAACTGACTCGGATGTGCTGACAACAACAAAGATGGCTATGATGGACCCTTGGTGGTGACGGAAGGGTTAAGTGCTCAGCTGCAAACTGAAAGGTTGATGGCTTGAAACCCCTCAGTGGCTCCAGTAGAGAAAGACGGTGTCCATCTGTTCTCTTATCAAGGGCTCAAGTGGAAAATATTGGGAAATGTATGTAGAAATATGTGTGCAAATGTGCTTGATACAAATGATGTACTGAATGTTGTAGTAGCTGTAAGAGCCCCCAATGAAATAAAATAAAATAATAAAATAAATAAAAACCACAAAAAATAATAATAATAAAAAAGACTGAGAAAAAAAACCTTAGGTGGGAAACAGTCAAGATCAGCTTGATGGCCCCCCACAACACCAAAGACATAGTGGTGGTGTGAAAAGCAATAACAGAAAGCAGCAGTAGTTGGCAATGATGTGGAGAAACTGGAGCACTCGTCGCCAAATTTGGTGGTTCCTTGGAAAGTTAAACCTAGATCTACCAGATGATTCTGCAGTTCAATCCCTGGAGATATATTGAAAAGAATTAAAAGTGATAGAGTCATATTCATAAGTGTCCAATGCAACACATCGACTACTCTAGTCACAATACTGTATTCACAATAGCCAAAAGGTGGAGATCACCCCCAAGTGTCCACCACACATAAATGAGTAAGGGAAAGGTGGTGTGTCCATAGCATGGAATATTATTCTGTCATAAGGAGAAAGGAAGTCCTGATGCATTTTCTACAACACGGGGGAAACTCGTGAACAGCATGTTGACAAAAAGGGGTTAGTTACAAAAAAAGTAAATAGTGTATGATTCTGTCTATATGAAATACATGACATAGGCAAGTACAGTGCAGTGTGAATGATTTGCCTTGGGCTGGAAATCAAAGGGTTGGTAGTTAAAACCCATGCAGCAGAAGAAAGGGCCAGGTGATCTGCTTCCGTAAAGATGGCAGCCAAGGACACTTTACGGAGCAGTTACTTTGGATCACACAGGGGCTTGGCATGAGTCAGAATCAGCTCAACAGGGCAGAAGGGGGGCAGAAATAAAATAATAAAATAAATAAAAACCACAAATAATAATAATAATAAAAAAGACTGAGAAAAAAAAAAACCTTAGGTGGGAAACAGTCAAGATCAAGATCAGCTTGATGGTCCCCCACAACACCAAAGACATAGTGGTGGTGTGAAAAGCAACAACAGAAAGCAGCAGTTGTTGGCAATGATGTGGAGAAACTGGAGCACTCGTCTCCAAATTCGGTGCTTCCTTGGAAATTTAAACCACAGAATCGACACAAGGCAACCACAGGGACACAGGTCTCCTAGTGGCCTCCAGGGATGCACAGGAAGGAGGAGAGAGGAGCTCCCTCCTGAGAGGGCACCGAGTTCCTATAAGGGAGATGGTACAATTTGGAAACAAATATTGGGGATGATTGAATATAAGAAGCGATGCACGCCACTGCAGTTTACGTGTAAACAATATTGAAGTTACAAAGGTTTGGTGAAATACATATTTACTGCAATTTTTAAAAGAATGGACAGTCTACTACTTTGCCTAGACAGGCCAGCGGTCCTTGGTCTGTGGCCACACCCAAAAGTCGGGAGAAAGCATGTATATCCCCACCCTTCCTACTCTTTCTTTAGCCTGTGATCTTAGAAAATTCCCCTTGGGTTAATTAAAAGCTTTACTTTGTAATCCCTGGTGTACTGTGCTAAATATATTTACTGGTCTTGATGTCAACAGCAAATGGTATTTGTGAATAGCTCATGCAACTGCTAAGAGTGGAATTAAAAAAAGAGAGAAGGAAAAAAAAATCCTCAAATACTCCCAAATCTATGCTGCAGGTGAGTGCTGTATCGTCTTCACTGTTTATCCATCTCATGCTACCTAAGAAACATGTCATTCACAGGTTTCAGGTAAATAAATGCATTCAAACAATATGAACTTTTTCATTAATAATAAACAGGCACTCCACTTTCTGCATTTATTAGGACAGGATTGCATATTGGCTGAGTCAAGAGTTATTGACAGATATATTAGAATTATTATACTTTAAGGTCTTAGAAGAAATTTCATACACACACACTGCAACCACCACCATCCCCAAATTATCACCCTTTGTTACATCAAAAAGAAAAAGAAGAGTCTTGACAAAAATTTCAATATCTTGAACCAGAATTATAAACCTTCCTTCAGAGGATGCTATTTTCTTCTCAAAGCTTAAAAGCAAAACCAGAAATTTTCAGAAAGTTGAGACTTAAAATGTGTTCCCCTGTGCAAGATGGCCCTGTTCACACTTCTTCTGAAACCAACACCCAATTCCTAAAGAAGAGGCTTATGCTCATTAGAGTTGATTCCCTTGGTTTATCGATAATTAGGTGCCATTAAAAACCAATTTCATTAAGGTCTTCTCCTAACTTCGGAACCCTCTACTCTATTAATTACTTAACGAGTGTGCAGTGTATTGGGGATCCACTTGGAAACATCAGAAGAAATGTGACCATCATCGAATTCTTGCTTACTTGGCTGCTCCAGTTAGATGGGTAGGGAGATATAGCTCATCCTTAGTGGTAGTTGTGGCTGTTTGGTATCATTGGGTAGCTCTGACTCATGATGCCCTATGAACAACAGAACCACACATTGCCCAGCCATGCACCTTCACGCAGTGCTACATTTGTGCCCATTGTTGAGGCAAATGTGTCCATCTACCTCACTGGGGGCTTCCTTCATTTTCACAGACCCTCTCCTTACTGAAGAAAAAAAATAAAACTCACTGCCATTCAGTCAAGGCTGACTCACAAAACCCCAGGTAGGATTTTGAAACTATAACTATTCATGGGAGTAGAAAACCCAGTCTTTCTTCAGTGGAACAGCTGTGGTTTCAAATGACTCCCCATGAGCACTGCAGCCCCACTGGAACCATGACACCAGTAGGCAACCAGGGCTTTCAGTGATGAAACCGGATACCTTATTCTGGTGCTGAGCCTTTCATGACCCTGTGTCCAGAGCCTCGTCATCATTGTTTCTGAGGAGCAATCTGGTTTCCTCCCAGGTGGGTGTGCGCGTGCTTCAACAGTGTTCAGGATGCTCCATATGCTTCACCAGCATCGCATTGTGAATGCCTCCAGTCTTCTCCTGTCCGCTTTTCTGCATGATGCAGCTCTCGTGTGCATACAAGGTGATTGGACATACCGCAGCATGAGCCAGGAGCACCTGAGGCTTCGAAGAGGCATTTTTTAAAAGACCATGGAAGAGATCTTTGGCTGCAGATTCCCCCCAGGCAGTCTGCTGTGTGATTCCTGACCTGACTGCTGCTTCTGGTACTGAGGGGGGAGGGAATACGAAATCAGGACTTGGCTATCTTCATCAGAAGTCTTTTTAGCAGCCACTATGATATATTGATCACACCATGTCTGGCCTGTCCCTATTTGGGACCCTGGAGGCTGCTCAATCAAACTACATCTGTCATCACCATGTCTTGAAGTTGGCCATACTTCCATCTTCAGCTTTCCACCATCATCCAAGTAAGAATGAACAGAATCCACCCAAGCAGGTTCAATGCAGGCATAATTAAATTGCTTCTGACCTGGGTAGTTGGCTGGGCCAATACTTTTCCATCAGTTTATTGCACTGTACTGGCTTGTGTGCTGCCATCATGCTGACAACTATGCCACCCACATCTCTAATAAATTCAGGGTCACACATGATGGCTAGGTTTCAGCTGAACTTCCAGATGAAGACAAACTAGGAGGAGGACCCAGCATTAAAAAGTCACTGCCTATTTTATGCACACAGCAGAACTCTGTCTGCTACACTGCTGGAAGGTGAGCTCATCAGGTTGAAAGACACTCAATATCTCACTAGAAAAAAGTTGCCTCCTCAAACAGGATCAGCCTCATGACCACAAGGGAGCACAGATTCTAGGTTTTTCCCTTGCTAATGCAGCCCAAGTAACTGAAAGCATCCCTCTAATAAATAAAAAATGGAACGTACAAAGTATGAACCTTGGAAAAGTTGTTAAAAATGAAAGGGAGCACACAAAGTCTGATGTCCAAGACATGGGTGAATTGAAATGGACTAATATTGGTTATTTTGAATCAGATAATTATATGATCCACCTATCAAGGACTGACAAAAAGAAGAAAAATGACCTGGCATTAATCGTCATGAAAAACATTCAAAATCTAGCCTAAAATGCAATGCTGTCAGTAAAAGGATAATATCCGCATGTCTACAGGGGAAAACCTGTGAATACTGCAGCAATTAAAATGTATGCCCTAATATCAAAGTGGAAGACTCTGAATATTTTATCAATGTATGGAGTCTGAAATTAATCTAACTGGTCACCGAGATATGTTCATAATTACTGATAATTGGAGTAAGAAAGTTGGAAATAAAAAAAATGATTAGCAGTTGGAAAATGTGGACTTGGTGACAGAATCAAACTGGAGATGACATGATAAAATTTCCAAGACCAACCGCTGACTCATTGCAAATGCCTTTTTACAGCAAAAAAAAATGAATACTTCACCATATGGACTACTCAGAAATGGACATTTGTGGTAATAAACTATAGAGATATAGTTTTATTATCAATATTTTATTTTTATTTTTTTATCAATATTATCATTCAGAACAAGGCCAGGGCCAACTGTGGAGCAGCTGATTAATTGCTGATATGCAAGTTCAAATTGAAGCTGGTGGAAATTAAGCCAAGTCCACAAGATCCTAAGTATGACGTTGAGAACCAGTCACCTGGATACAGAAGCGATCTCAAGAATGAACACCAGTGATCAAAACACATAGAGCTGTGAGATGGCATCAAGGACATCATACTCAAATAAACCAAAAGATCATGAGAAAGACAGGAAAGGAAGAAAATGACCAAACTGGATGCTAAGAGCCTCTTCAAAAAAATTTTTTAATAACATAAAAATTTAAAAAGAGTTTCTTCAGCTTTTTCTTGGAAAGTAGATAAGTTAAAACTAAAGGAAGAAATGACCAAGTGAAAAAACTGAACAGGAGATTGCAAAGAGTGGCCTGAAAAGATAAAGTAACATAATGAAAATTTCAAAGACCTGGATCAGAAGAAGAAGAAGAAGAAGAAGAAGAAAAGATCACACTCAGCATTTCTCAAGCTGAAAGTGCTGATGAAAACCTCCAAGTCTCCTGTTGCGATATTGAAAGACTCTTTGGACAAAATATCGAATGCTTCAGAATGCATCAAAAGAAGATAAAAGAATACATAGTCACTGTACCGCATGGAATTGGTTGAGGTTCAACCATTTCAGGAAGCAGCATGTGATCTCTTAATAGATGTATTGATGACTCCAAGAGACACTGATGGCATTGGGAAAGAGATAAATCTCCAGGGATTGAGAGAATATAGCAATGAAAAGGCCTCAACAAAAGAATGCAAAAGAAGCACGCATATGCCTGTGTCAAGGAATTGACACTAATTAGCCAAACAACTTGAAGAAATCCATATTGTGCCCATTCCAAAGGTGATCTAACAGAAGACAAATTATAAAACAATATCACAATACCACATATAAGTAGTATTTTGTCTGCAGTCATTTGAGGAAGACAGGAGAGTACTGCTTGGTTTAAATTAGGAATGGGCCAGGGTTGTGTCCTTTTACCACACTTATTCAATCTGTATGCTGAGCAGATAACCCAAGAAGCTGTAGTACATCAAGATTGGTGGAAGAGTCTTTAACAACCTGTGATATGCAGATAGCAGTTTGCTCTGCGTGAAAAGGAACTGAAGTGTTTAGTGCTGAAGATTGAAGACCACAGCTTTCAGTACAGGAGACAACTCAGCATAAAGAAAACAAACATCTTCACACTTGGACCATTTTCGTGATAAGTTGAGATGCAATTAAAGTTGCATTAAATTTCACTTGACAATCAATACCCACAGAAGCAACCATCAAGAAATCAGATGCATTGGACAGTTCTCCTGCAGAACACCTCTGCAAAGTGTCAACCAACAAAGCTGTCACTTTTGAGGACTACTACCACCTGACCCATGCTATGGCATTTAAAGAGGATAGTTCAATGGGCTTTGGGAAGTGTTGAATCAGCCGATTCAACAAGGACAGAGAACTAAAGCATTTGCTGAGTCTCTAAGGCTGAGTAATTAACAGTAGAGAATCGTGTCAGTCCAGGAAGACTAGAGAAACAAATCCAGACACTCATATGTACAAGAGAGTGCTTTATATAAAGGGTGATGGCATTCCAACCCAATCCAGTCCAAGCCCATAAGTCCAATATTAGCCCATATGTCCCATACCCATCTATAAAGTCCTCTTCAGACTCACAAAACACATGCAATGATACAGAATGCAAGATGATCACAAGTCAGTGGGTAGAAAGTCTTTGGATCAAGTGGGGTTGTAAGCATCTCACCGCTGGCAAGGGTCTCCATGTGTTTTCGCTAGTTCCCAGGGCACAGGGTCTATCAGTGTAGTGCCATGTGTCTTGTCAGTAGAGTCTCTAAGGAAGTGAGCCGAAAGAGAGAGAGAGAGAGAGAGAGAGTCTGTCCCCTGCCTCTAAGGAGGAGATCCTGGATTCTCAGAAGGCCGTACTCACACAGAGACCTCATTGGCTACGATTCCATTGGCAGACTAGACTCCACCCCTTCACTCTTAATCCCATCAAATTCTAAATGGATTTATATAACTACCACAATCGTTGCTAAAAATTCAATGCATATTCCATCTGTTCTAGTCTACTCATTGGTTTAGTGGGATGCTGGGAGGTCCTACGATATTCAAAGCTCTAAAGCCAAGTAATGAATCATTGTTACTATGCATCCACAAGTATTTATTATTCAAACTATTTGCAGAATCACTTTCTCCATTAGTACACTCATTATTCCTTGTGATAATGAAAGAAAAAATATATAGTGCCCACACACACATGCTCCTATGGCAATTAGACTTTTATTTTTTTAAAAACTTTCCAATTCTCTGTTGTGTTTAACATGAAATATATGATTTTGACCATTTTTATGTATACAGGTCAGTGGCAATATGTATATTCCCAATGTCATCCAACCACCACTAGTATCTATTCTTAGTATCAGATATTCTTATTACCCAAAAGAAACTGTATCCTTAAACAGTAACTCCTCATTAAACCCTTGTGCTCCCCATTTAGTCTCTATGCATTTTTCTATTCTAGAAACTTCACAAAAGTGGAGCCATGCAGTATTTGTCCTTTTATACCTGGCTTATTTAACTTATTATAATGTCTTCAAAATTCATCCACATACCAGAACTTCATTCCGTTTTAATGGCTGCATAGTCTTCCATTGTATGTATCTACCACATTGCATTCATCCATTCATCTATTGATGGACCCCTAGGCTGCTTCCACTGTGGGGTTATTGTGAATAATCCTGTGATAAACATTGGTGTACAGGACAATTTATAGCCTTCAAAACCCATAGAGTTACTGTGAGTCAGAAGAGAATCAATGGCAATGAGCTTGAGGTTTATTTGTCTGCTTATTGACTTAAATGAGATACCATGTTGTAGAAGGGGAAAGGTCTTAATAACAAACTCATAAAAAGTTGTTAACTTAACAGAATTTCGTTGTGAGTTAGATAAAAGATTACTTCTGTTTCACAGTCAGTGATTCATATGGATGCTCTTGCAATGTATCCATTGCAATCTTCTCACTGGGCCATCACTTGTCCTGGTCTCTCCCTGATTTTCCCGTTTCCATTCCTCTTTCTTTCTCAAACATTGGAATTTTGTCCGTGGATAAAGTGAATATTTCTCTTTTGAACGCCACCGGTTGGAGGAGTTCAGTTCCAGGTCTGAAGGATGACTAAGGATAATCATGGCCAGTAGTTTTGTTCCACATTTTCTCCCATTCGATCCAGAACTTTCTAATGTAATTCTTTTCCATTCAGTGGTGGTAAGCAGGTAACCATCTAATTCTCCTGGTCTCAGGGTTGTGAAGACTGATGTTTGCATGGTTCATTAGTCTACTGGATAATTGTGTTTGTGTGTCTTTTGGTTTCCATTGCATTGCTTTTCTCTGGAAGGGGCAAGACCAGTTGTTGTACCTTAGATGCTTGCTCGCAAGCTTTGAAGACCCTCATCTCATTGCTCATTGCTGTGGATTTGCTTTCAATTCGTGGCAGCTCGTGTACAAAATTAGGAAATAATTGTCCGGTCCTTCACCATCTTCAAACTTGTCAATATGTGCCATCCCCTTGTTGTGTCCACTGTACATCTTGAATACCTTCCAATCTAGGAACCCACTGCATCAAATAATATATTCATTTATGATCCATGAGGTTTCATTGGCTAAGACTTTCCTATCTTCTATCTCCATGCTGAGAGACTCAAAGTTCAACAAGTGGTTTTATAAGTGTGGGGGAGGGTTTACGTGTGTCACCCTCATTCAACAGAACTAGGCAGGCAAGACTCATCTCTGTTTTGGTGAAGTCTGAGTAACAACTGATCCAGCTCTGCCAGGAGATAATCACACTGGCGTTTTGACTTGTATCCTGTCAAAACATGTAAAGGGTCATTGTGTTAAAATTAACTCTCAGGTGGGTTGAAGAATGTTGAGATATATAGATATATATTAGAAAAAGAAGACATAAATAAGGAAAAGTAATCACTTAGGCTCTCACACATCACAGGAAAAATCGTAGTTAGCAATGCATGGTTTTTAATGCAATGTTCAAGGCTGCCACCCCTGGCTCTGCAGACAAGACCTAAGCCCCCAGAGAAGAAGTGACCAGTGACAGGCTCAGATCAATACTTGTAGAGGAGGAGATGGAAGGCCCTCTAAGCGAAACATATACACCAGGAAATGTATGTTAATAATTGCACAGGATGGTTCCTTGAAGGTCTAGCAGGGGAGGTTGGGAAGAAATGGGGAACTAATCACAATGAGAACAAGAGCAATGAAAATCTTCTAACATTGGAGTGGCAATTGTACCATTCTTCTTAATAAGATCCAGCTACTAGATTTTATATAGGTTGTGAATTATATGCCAATAAAATTGTTCAAAAAAAGAAGCTCCCAGAATTTGGAAGGGAAAAAGAAAAACAAAATAACAATTATTTATAGAAGCTCTTTCCTCCCTAAGAGAGTCATGAATTCTAAGCTACATATATGCTTGGCAGGAGTGGAGGTGGGGTAGGAGAGGATTGGTAACAGAGACCAGGAAAGGAAGAGAGAAGACTCTATCCTAACATGTAAAAACACCTGCTCAGCCCTGTGCTGGAAACCCCTCCCCACCGAGTCTGCTGCCTGCTGGGTGTGACTCAGGCCTGGAGATAGGGCACCTCAAAGAACAGATGAGTCAACCTTTTGGCAATAGAAGAGAAACAAGAATCTAGTACAAATGATTTGGGAAAACTGCTAGCAAGATGTGAATCCAAACTGTTTCAAATAGAAGCATCATAGTCTCCCTTCTGGCACAGCAGAAGAGGCTGACTCAGAGACTGAACTGCTGCAGCCAAGTTGATGGGAAAAACCCAGTGGGGTGATGAAATGTGGGGGGGGGGGGATGCAGGCAGCATCTTTTCTAAGATCCTACTTGGGCCAGTACTGATCCTACATTGGGCCAGTACTGACTTCCACTCTGGTCTCATATTCAAACGTGTTTGAAGATACATGAAGCAATTTTTCTTTTTTAACAAGAAAATGGGCCTGAGGAGTAAAATTTCAACTCAGTCTAGAGCTTCCTTCCGGCATGAAGAGTTCCAGCTCCTGCATGTGCATTATTGCCTCAACTCCTGGGTTCATCACCTTCATCTCTGTGGAAAAGAAGAACCCAATTTTTACTGCAATGGCTTCCCTCAAGGGCACAGAAGCACATGTTCATGTTCTTGGTTCTTACATTTATGTTGCATTAAAGAGGATCGCTTCCAGTAGAGCAAGAAATGTGCCGAGGTCCCTGTCTTCACCAGCAGAAACACTTAAGCAATTCTTCTAGTACTGCCCTGAGAATTGACCCGGGGGGTGGCGGTGGAGGGAGCTCAGCTGTTGAACGTGCTTGGTGTGATAAGGAATGGAGTCAAGGCCAGAGGTCCACCAGAGGACGTACACAATCCAGCAATGTTTTACTCACACTGAGAAGACAGAGCTATAGTCTAAAATTAGTGGGTGACTGTACCCCATCCATAGGTCACTCCCAACCAGTCTTTGCTCATCTCTCTGAGGCTACAGAAGAACCCTCCTTCTCTCCCCACCAGGAGCAGATACAGAAGGGGGTTGGCCAAGAGTCATGTGGCATGTTCACATGAGCAGTCAACTTTCTAGAGACCTCCAACATAGAACGTGTTTCCCTGATAAGGAAGAAATTGGGACAGAAGGAGTCTTGATTCCGAAATTCCATGATTAGAGACTGTTCTGAGCCCAAAGACTCTGGTTGGAGGGGGAGGGGAGCAGGTGAAGATTATAACGCCACGAGACAGACAGTCTCCCTGTGATCAGGTGATTCACTGACACTCTTTCTGGGAAGTAGCCTAGCACTGGGTGTAAAACAACATCTATAGGAGAGGAGCTTCCCTTTGTCTGATGTTCAGAACAGATGGCCTTGGACTTAGCCATGGGGCA
>PVJH01039529.1:0-16275 GCA_004026705.1 Nesogale talazaci | reverse complement strand
CAGTGTTTCCTTTTCATTTTTTAAAAATCATTTTATTGGGAGCTTTTCCAGCTCTTATCACAATTCCTACATCTCCCCCTTGTGCATATGTTGCTATCATCATGTCCAAAGGGTTGCTTTCTACGTGAGCCCTTGGTATCAGCTTATTTCCTGCACGACCCCCTCTCCTCCCCTCGTTCCACAAGCGCAGTCATCTCTGGATCTGCTTCTATTGACGGCTTTTTAAAAAATCCAATCAGCACTCATAGCCCCTACTCCTTATTCATGCAAACTTTGACGGTGAGACGGGTGTTGTGCAAGCAGAGAGAGCAGAGGCGATGGTTACTGTTATGTCTCCCAGAGGATCCTCTTCTACGTGGACGGGCGGCATGTGGGGACGAAGGACTGGTCATCTCAAACCCAGCCAGGAAGGTGACGAGTTCCCGGCCGGCTGCCGGGGTGGTAAGAAGCAGTCCAGCTGTGTCTCTCAAGTCCTGGAGGCCATGCCTTCCAGGTGTGTGCTACAGGCTCTGGCTTGCCGTGGGTCCCCGGGAGAAGAAGGCTGTATTCATCTCTCTCTGTCCTTCTAGCACAGCTGGTCTCGTTCCCACACCACCCACACACTCAGCAGGGAGCCTGCGAGAGCACCAGCTGTGCACGTGGGGCACGTCTAGATGCCAATCTCTCATGCCAGCCCACGTGGATTTCAAAATATCCGCGGGTAGCTGTGCTCCCCAGAATAGTCCCTCTCCCTGCGACAAGCCCGACCTCAGCCTCTTCCCGGACCAGCCCCTGTCCCCAGGGAAGAGCGGCGCGCCACGAGGCAGCCCACAGAGGAAGGGTCGGTTCTTCCTGCTCTCGGGAGGGGGGGCGGGTAACTCACCTGGTGCCCTTTGCTCCTGCGCCCCCCCGTGTGCCCCCACCCCCACGTTTCCATGTTCTCACGGAGGAGAGGAGTCCCAGGGCCTCGCATGCGGCCCACACACAGGCCGTTTCTCCTTCCACGCCCGCATGCCTGTATGTCATGCAGGCTCGCCCAGCTTTTGTTGCTTTTGTTTCTGTGCCATGTGAAGGCACACACTCTCCCTCCCCCAACACACACACACACACACATACACACGCCGGCTCACAGAAGGCCAGCTGACCCGATGACGTGTGCCTTTCACAGACACTCACTACTGAGCACCCATTGTGCGCCCCACCCGCACCCCTGGGCTTGCAGGCAAGAACAAGGCCTGTCATTCTTTTGCCCGGGGAGCACCTGGGAGGAGGCCCGTGAGGTGGGCAGCAGGTGAGTGAGCCCAGCGCTGCGTGACACTTGGATGAGCCCGGTGGCTGGTGGACCGTGGGCCGAGGGCGTGCAGAAGAAGGAGCCGCTGCTGCTGGCAAAGAACAGAAGGTGCCTGAAGGATGTGGCCCTTGCCAAGCCCCGGGAGGGGCACGGAGTCTGAGATTCAGGCAGACGAAGCCAAGGGCGACAAGACCCTGCCAACGGCAACCCAAGCTTCCCTGGCAACACGCTGTCCTGGGAGCGGCCGTGCCTCTGAGTGCAGGCCGCTGACCTGGGATCGGAGGACAGCCAACAAGGAAAAGCCCTCGCTGCCACAGAGTCCACTCTGACTCAGAGCAAGCCTGCAGGACGGGGTGGAACTGCCCGTGTGAGCTTCCAACGCTGTTTCTACTCCTGACGGGAGGGGCACGCCTCACCTCCTCCCAAGAGACTGCCTGGGAGGTTGCAAACCACAGACCTTTTCATCAGCAGGCCAATACGTGGCCAGGACATGACCACTGCTCCACAGGGCTCTCTCTCTCTCTCTCTCTCTCTCTCTCTCTCTCTCTCTCTCTCACACACACACACACACACACACCATGGGTTCTCTGGCAAAGCTAGAAACCGGCTGGGTCTTGACTTTTCCAGATTCTACAGCCCTGTGAGCCAGCAGCCTGTTGTCAGACCTGACGATTTTGATTGTGTCAGCCTCTGCAGGCATATGAGTTAGAAAAAGCTTCCAACCTAACACCAGATGCTTGGGTTTGAGACTTACCAGTGTCCACAATGGCATAAATCAGTTTCTTCTGTTAAACAACCTCCCTCCCTCCCATACCCCAACAAGTATGTGTGTGTATAACTTCACTGATTATGCTTACCTAGAGAATCCAGCCTAAAACCACTAATGACAAAGGTGAGGAAATTGAGGAATCTGCTTATTGACTTGTGCTATCAAGATGCACTGGTAAGTTCTGGTGACTGGAATATAAAAGTTGAAAACAAGGAAGAAGGTTCATCAATGGGAAAATATGAGCTTGGTGATTTAAATAACCTGAAACCACATGAACAAATTTAATAATAAATTTGGCATTCATTGAAAACACCTTTTTCTGACCACATAAACAATGAGTAGATGTGTGGGCCTTGCTAGATGGAGTACAGAGGACTCGAACAGACTACATCTGCGGAAAGAAATGATGATGAAGCTCGATATCCTCAGTCAGAATAAAAGTGGGGCTGACTGTCAAAGCAACCATCAACAGCACAGACGCACATCCAAGTTCTAGGTAAAACCAAGCCCACAAGAGCCAAAGGATACCCTTCTGCGTATCCCATTTAAATGTAGGGACTACCTGGAAAAAAGTCTTGAGGTCTGAACACCAATGACCAAAGACAAGATGAGCTGTCAGGCAGCATAGGGAATACTGGACACATTAATAAAAAAAATTTAAGGCAAAAAGTCATTGAAATTACAGAAAACAAAAAAAACACATTCAACAAAAGGAATGACGAAAGAACCTCTGAGCCTTGCTCCTGAGTGCAGTCACCCAAAGCCAAAGGAAGACACGGTGAAGTCAAAGAGCCGAACCAAGAAATCTAAAAGGACACTTGAGAAAATGAATTATTTCAAGGAAGCGTACAAAGACCTGGATCGTGCAATCAAAAGGGGATAACACACTGCTCAAACTGAAGGGCCGCAGGGGAGACTCAAGCCTTGAAGTGCAGCATTCAGAGACGCTGTAGGCAACACACTGAGGCGCAGTACTGCGGTGTCAGAGGGAGGAGGGACACATACTTCAACCAGCTCGGAGAGTACCGTACGATCAGGAACCCAACAGTGCTGAAGGAAACATTCCAAGCAGCACTGTGGGGGTTATATATCCACTCGTCAATTTGAGAGGACTAAGAGTGAAAGGGTGGAGTCCATCCTGTCAAGCAGGCCATAGCCAATGAGGTCTCTGTGTGGGCATGGCCTTCTCCTGAGGATTCTGGGAACTCCTTGGAGTTCCTGTCTTCCTCCTTGGAGGCAGGAAGCTCTCTCTCTCTCTCTCTCTCGCTCTCTCTCTCCTCTCCTCTCCCTCCTGGGAGACAATGCAGTTGACAAGCCACATGAAGACAGGCTGATGGCAGCCAGACCCTGCCAGAGACGGAGAAACCATAAGACCCACGCCAGCACTGAGATGCTTACACTGCCACCAGATCCACAAGACTTCCCACCCACCGGCCTGCAAGCTTCCTTATTCAGGGCCATTGCATGTGTTTTGTAAGTCTGGAGAGGACTTTATAGATTGATATCAGACATGTGGGCTAATGTCGGACTTGTGGACTTGATCTGGGATACGTTCTTAATGTATAATTACTCTTCATATAAAGCTCCTTCTTATACACATGCCCTGACACTATGAGTAAAACACCAAGCTCTAAGAACGGAGGGAATACTGAGTGAGATGGTTCAACCCGCAGAGGCAGAGCTTGAAGCACTCCCTGGGCTCCGTCAGGAAATCTGGAAGACAGCTACCTGGCCAACCAACTGGAAGAGACCCGTCCACGTGTGTGCCCATTCCAAAGAAAGGTGACTTTATGAAACGACGACCGTGGCTCTCACATGCAGGTAACTCTTTGCTGAGGAATGTCTTGCTGATCACTCGATGCAAAGAAAACAAAGCTCCTCACAGCTGGACTGAGAAGCCGCATCACAGCAACCAAAGAGGGAAGTGGTCAAGGACTGAAGTCCAAGGAAGCAGTGTGAAGACCTGGAGTGAGACGTCCCACTGGGCAGAGGGCCTGCAGAGGACATCTCTGAAAGGTTGAGGACCAGAGATGCCATCCTGAAGACAATGGTGCCTCTGCCCCCGGCCATGATACTGTCCATCACTTAAAATCTTGTCAGTGCTGGACAATGGATAGGGAAGACCGGAGAAGGCTGGATGCCTTGGGATGATGGCGTTGGCAAAGCACATCTATTTGATTATACCACGGCTGTCACTGGAACAGACACATCTGTCTTCCAGGTAGTCGGCCCAGAATGTCCCTGACAAGTGTGGGGGACCGGCTTTGCCTCTCACATGTGGACGTGTTGTCAGGAGAGACCAGACCCTGGAGAAGATGCCCTGGTTTGGTAAGGCGGAGGCTGGTGGGGCAGAGGCAGGCCGTCAGGATATGACGGACTCAGCTCTGGGACCGAGGGCTCACACATACCCGTGGCTGAGAGGGAGTCCCAGGACTCACGGACCCTCACTGTGTGCCACAGCTGCAGCTCGACCACGGGGATAGCAGCACCACAGCCCGCTCGCCCAGCAGAGGCACTGCCAGACCCCTGCCAGACAGGCCTGGGCCACTTACACGCCTGGGGTGTGCACCGGGCCCCACTTCTCCGCGCCCCCGCCACCATGCTGCTCTGTCTCTCTGGGCCCTGCGGGGGTGGGCTAGGCTGGGGTGCGCCCGGCAGACAGCCTCTCCCGTGTTCCTGGATTTGCATCCGCACATCCGCTGGAGCACTCGGGGACCATCTGTGCCGCTCCTTTCAAAGAACCGTCGTTTCTCCCATTCAAAAGCCCGCTTTCCAGCTTCCTGCCTCCTGCATTGAGCGAACGCCTTTTCTGTGCTTATTTTTGATCTGCCAATGCGTCCTTTCTTCTGGGAACTGATTCCTCTCCTTTGGGGAATGGCCCCCTCCCCTCTTCCGCCTCAAGACACCCCGCACCCCCACCCTCCCCTCCTCCACAGCTGCGGGGCTGGGCCAGGA
The DNA here is from genome assembly GCA_004026705.1 of Nesogale talazaci. Lineage (NCBI taxonomy): Eukaryota > Metazoa > Chordata > Mammalia > Afrosoricida > Tenrecidae > Nesogale > Nesogale talazaci. The sequence goes on along the minus strand of PVJH01039529.1, from coordinate 11,281 downwards.
GTGGGCGTCCTCAAGACTGGCCAGGGGAACAGGAAGCCAGAGCGGTGAGAAGGCAGCCTGGGCTGCAGGGCCGGGCGTTCAGAACCCTGCACAGCCCAGACGCCTCCTTCCGAACTCCCCATGGCACGCACCGCCCGCCTGCTCTCCCGCACAGGTCTGTTTCTGGAAGACACTCCTGCCCCTCCATGTGACTTCAGGGCCGTTTGTGTGTGAAGCCTCATGCGTGAGGTGAGAAGCATGTCAGGAAGTGGGTGTCCTGAGCACAGGGGGGCCGTGGGGTAGGAGGGTGTCCTGAGCACATGTCCACAGTTCCAACCGACCAGGCACTCCAAGGAAGAAGGATGAGGCTTTCTCCTCCATGAACAGGTACAACCACGAAACCCCCCAACCCAGGGCAGTTCTACCTGCCCCCCCAGGCCGCTCTAGGTCCAAATCGAGCGTGTGTGTGAGCTTCGTCCTGGTGAGCATCAGTCAGCTCACAGTGAGGTCAGCTCAGGGCACAGCCATTCTGGGGCAGGGGAGGGGCGCTGTCTGCCCAGGGACGGCCTCGGGAAGCCCCGGGACATCCTCTGCACGCAGTGGGCAGGCTGGGGGCTGCAGAATGAGTGTGATGTCACAGCTGTGTGGGCAGCGCTCCGGTGTTCCAGTAGGGGCCCGTTGGGAGAGGAGGCCGGTGGCAGCTGTGCTGCTAACTAAGAGGTCACTGGGTCACCCCGCCAGCCACCCCAAAGAAGGAAGGATTAGGCCGTCTGCTCCCACCAGATGCCAGCCTCGGACACCCTGCCGGCAGCTCTGCCCTGTCCTGCAGGGTCACCAGGGTCAGAGGAGGCAGGGGGGCAGAAGAGCGGGCAAGGAGGTCCGTCCACCTTTCTAAGCGGGGGCCTGGATGCGTCCCTTGAAGGGCCCAGCAGGAGTTGTCCTAGGTGCTTCTGGGACTGTTGTAGAAGCAGGACGCAGCGGGCAGGGCAGGGCCCTGGGGCCTTCTGACACCCTGCTTGGTACCAGTTAGCCACCCCCACACACCTCCTCAGTGGAGCCCATGGGACCAGTGGGTTACGCTGTTCCCAGGCAAAGCTAGCGTCCAGCAGCAAGGACTCCTGTGGGTCCAGAGTGACCCACCCAGCACCTCCTGGGACCTGGGCCTCCCAGTCAGGGCCATGGGAGGGCCCCAGAAGGGTCCGGCTCTGCTGGAGGGCACGCTACGCCCCCCAGGAACAGTGGTCTCAGCAGGGCTCCAGTCTCCCTCCAGCACTGCCCACAGAGCCCCTGGGAAAGCCACACCCTGGCCCTCCGTCTCCGTCTCCTTCCCCACCCCCTCCTCCCCCTTTGCCTTCCTGTTCAGAGATAAGTGCTGTCTCACAAGCCAGCTGCCCGGTGTAAAATTTCTCCACGGAGGTCATATGTCACCATCCCCAGTGCCCGAGACGGCAGGCAGTGTCACAACAAGATAAGGCCGTGGACAGGATCTGCCCACTCTTTTCTGACCTGCGGTCTTGCCTACACTCATGCGTGTATGTGTGTGTTGTTGTGTGTGTGCGTGTGTGTGTGTGCGTGTGTGGCATGTGTGAGAGGGTGTGCGTATATGTGTGAGTGTTGTGTGTGCATGCACGTGTGTATGCGTGTGTGTGTGTGTGTGTGTGTGTGTGTGGTGTTCCCAGGGGCACTCATACTCGGTTTTGACCTGTGGCCCCCACCACGGAGAGAGGACTGAGCATCTCCTCAGGAGTCCCTCACCTTGCCCTCCCCCGCTCCCCACCCCCCACCCCACCCCCGTCAGCCCCACTCACCTCCACCTCCTCACTCTCTGACCTGTGAGCTACAGAAGAGACTCTCCAGGATGCAGTGCCCTGGTCGGGGTCCCCCCCACCTCAGCACCACGTCCTGAGACTCATCAAGCCGCCATACCCATTGCCACTCACTCCTTCTGGTCTCTGAGAAGCATCGGTGACGTCCTGCCTTGTGCGCTGATCTGTTAACCTCACGGTCAAGCATCCAAATCTGCCAGAGGCACTGTGAGAGATGAGAAGGCCGTCTGCTCTGTAAAGACTGACTGCCTCAGACAGCCAATGCAGGGCTTCTCCCCGGCCCATGGGACAGAACTGACTGGAGAGCAGTGGGTTTGGGTTTGGGGTCTAGTATTTCCCCAAAGGGGACCTAGCGGAGCAGCGGTTAAGTTCACAGCCACCAACCGACAGGCTCCATGGGAGAAAGGCTGGCCCTCTGCTCCCATAACCGTGGGGCCTGCAAAGCCCTAGGGCTGATCCAACAGTGTCACCTGGTCACAGGGAGTCAAGGTTGGCTTGATGTCCCCCCAAAAATCAGCGTTGAGTCTGATGGAGACATGTGCTGACTGTGGACTTCCAGGAGAAGCGGGAAGTTGGTGGTCAGTTGTGGAAGAAGAGCAACCAGGCGCTCCTTGAAGAAGGATGGTGAGAACCAAATGGAAGGTTGCTTGGCCACCTCGGAGGGCATGTGGCATCAGGGTCAAGGACATGAGGCACCAGAGTGGCCAGGCTCCATTGGAGGGCACGAGGCACCAGGGTGGCTGGTCCTCCTTCCGCTCTGAGCATCAAGGCCTGCAGGCATTGTTTCAGCCTCCTGCCCCAGCACCCCACACCCACTGAGGTCTGCCTGCTGAGTGGGCTTTAGGGGTGGAGCTGCTAGTCTCCTGGTCAGGCCCCACCTCTCCCTTGAGTACCCTGTTGGACCAGTGTCCAGAATCTCTCTCTCTCCCCACTACGCAGCACTTAGCAGTAGCATGTTTAGCTGTGGCAATATTTCCAGAACAAATATTTTAAATGAAGAGAGATGCAGCTGCTTAATGCTGCCCCCACCCTCCACACCCCCTGTGCCCCTACGGTTGGAGCCACTTTGTAGAAGAGCACTAAGCTTATGATTCGGTGTCCATGCTCCCAGGAGCGGGAGCCATGGAGCTATGCTTCTAGATAACTCGCCTTCCTGTCACTGGGCTCTCGGGGGCGTCCCGGGGTGAAGCCTGGTGTTCTCCACACCACCAACAGGGACCTGATGCACTGAGCAGCACTGAGGACTGCAAGGTCACTGGGCACCTTCATCCTCTTACAAAGGGAGACCTGATTACAAGGATCTACATATAACCTCCTCCCTGGGGTACGGACAACAGGGAAATGAGAGAAGGGAGACATCAGACAGTGTACGATATGACAAAATAATAATAACTTATAAATCAACAAGGGTTCATGAGTCACGCGGGAGAAGGGATGGAAGGGAAATATGAGGAGCTGGTACCAGGGGATTAAGTGGAAAGAAAGAATTTTGAGAATGATGATGGCAACAAGTGTACAAATGTGCTTTGTATACAGTGGATGGATGCATGGATTGTGATGGGGATTGTATAAGCCCCCAATAAAATGATGTAAAAAGATAAAAATAAAATAGAAAACATCAAAAACTGGTGGGGGGGAGTGACATCTTTGATCTTTAACATTAGCAGAAGAATCCAACATAGCAAATGATTTGATTTCTTGGTGGCTTGTTCCGTGAGCATTGACTGCTGATGCAAGCAAAGGAAAATCCTTGACGTCTTTAAATTAAAAAAAGAACTTACAGCCTCGGGGTGGGGGGGAGGGCGCAGGGGCCCAACAAGGTTCTAATCTTTAAAACACAGAGAAGTCTCATCACATCCGAACCAGAGAACGCAATCCCATCACACGCTGGGCCAAGGCATCATCGGATGCTTCGTTCAAGAGAGCAGTCTCTCACTGTTGGCCTTGACACAGATGTAAGCGGAAACCACATGAGATCCGATCTCCCCCAGCCCCCAATGGTAATGACCCCAAACGCCAGAAAGCAACAGACACCGGAGACTGGGACGCTCACACCCTGCGAAGAGGGCCTGAAAAGTGCTGTAAGCACCGTGGAAAAGGGACCGACCTATCCCCCAGTCGGCTCGAAAGAGACATTCTTTATGATCCAGAAGCCCGCTCCCAAAGGAAATCCAAGAGCTGTAGGAGCAGGGGCTGGAGGGGATGCACGCACACACCATGTGTGTGGCAGACGTGTTCGCAGCAGTGACTGTGTGGACACAATCCAAGGGGCCCCTGCAGAGGACACGGCTCGGAGCGTGTGGGCGGTGGAATACACCCTTGTCCACACCCTGCCGGGCATCGCGCTGTGTGCACTGAGCGCGTGACCAAAAGACGCGCATTCACAGTCCCACGATTCTGAATGTTCAAGGCCGTCCACGGGAGGGCGGGGAGAGCACTTTCTAGATTGTAGGCACCTGTTGCTCTTAGTGACCCCCCCAACCCAAACTCTGCTGACCCAGAGCGGCCCTCCCTACAGGAGGAGATAGAGCTGCCCCTGTGAGCGTCTGAGAGGCTGCCTGCTGACCCCAGGTACACAGCCCCGCCCTCCTCCTGAGGGGCTGCCGGGAGTCCCAACCGCTGGCTTGTGGGTCGCAGCCCAACGTGCGACCACCCTGTCACCTGGGCCCCGTGCTCCAGGGGACGGTGAGAGGAAAGGACACTCTGAACTGAGGCGAATTCTGCACAAGCCGGGGGAGGTAAGGGTGACGCTGAGAAGTGTACAAGGAAAATAACTGGGCGTCGCATAATAATTGGGGTGGGATACAGAGAGTCTCGCAGCAGCAACAATAACCGCTAAACATATGTACGTGTTTACATAGATCCCATATGGATGCATGCATGCATGTGGGAAGGCATATGCCAGTCAATGCATGTGCGTCGATCGATGCTTCTGTAGGCACATGTGTACGTGAGAAGAGTAGGTGGGAAAACTGAAGGAAAGGACAGTAGAATTTCTCCCCGCAAAGTTTTTGAGCCCTCCTCATAGTCTCATGGGATAATTGCGTCTATTGGCATCACAGAGTCCTTAAAAAATGTCCTGGGTCCTAGACTGTTGAGTCTTAGGAGTCGTAAGGGCTCTCTAGAGTCTTAAGGGCTAGCAAGTGTCTAAGACATCTAAGACACAATCATTGGCCCTTACTTGCCTAGAGCAAAAGAGGTCGATGGAAGGCAAAGATTTGATGAAAAAACTAATCCGAAGGATTAATAAATCTGTCTCCGAAGAAATATAGCCAAAGCGCTCCTTAGAGGCAAGGACAGTGAGATGTGGTCTCACTCGCTTTGGACATGTCCTCAGGAGAGACCGGTCCCTGGAGAAGGGCGCCACACTTGGCCACGTGGAGGGGCGCAAAGGAAAGAGGAAGACCCTCGACACGATGGATTGGCGCCATGGCTGCAAAAACGGGCTCAGACGCAAGAACCACGGGGAGAACAGCACCAGGCCGGACAGTGTTTCATGCCGATGTGGAGGCAGAGCGAACCCCGGGGCGCCAGACAAGAACAGCATCCGAGGCACAGTCCACGCAGACCACAGTCTCTTCTCACCCAAGACCAGGAGACTCAGACGGTGCCCGACACCACCACCCACCATTCCGACCAAGGAGGCAGTGGAAGATCCTGGCTCCACGGAGAGGGAAATGGAGAGCGAAATGCAAATTTGAAAAAAGACTCCACAAGCCTTTAAGCCCCAAGCAGCCATCTCAGTGTCGTGACAGCTAAGCTCACAAAGAAGAAGTACAATAGCCTGTGTGATCCAAGACTGTAAATAATAAAATCCAAGAGAGAGGAGGGACTGGTATTAGACCTTAGATTCTGAAGTCCCGGTTTGTAGAAGGCCATGATGACATGAAAGCCCAAAATACATCTACAAGGTCCCCTCTTGGACTTAGCGTCTGGTGACCGCCCCCCCACCCACACCTCCGCCGTTGACCAGGTGAATAGTCTTGCTATCTGAGAGAACGCATTAGAGAGTGGACTAATGTAGATGTAATTAGGTTAGAATTTAACGCTTGATCATTTGTTCTCTATCTTTTCTTTTTTTAAAAAATTGTATTGAGGGGGCTGAACCTGGGTGGCATAGTGGTTGAGTGCGGGACTGTGGCCCCCTGACTTGGTGGTTCAAATCCAGCAGCAGCAAGGCTGGGTAGCTCCCACGACCATCAGAGGGCAGTGATGCCAAAAAAAAATTTTATTGAGGGCTCATGCAACTCTCATCACAATCCATACACATATCCATTGTGTGGAGCACATTTGTACATTTATTGTCATCATCGTTCTTAAGACATTTTCTTTCTACCTGAGCCCTTGGTACCCACTCCTCATTTTTCCTCCCTCCCTCCCAAGTGTCTATCTTTTCAACTATGGTCTTTCGGTGTTTTAGTCTGTCATTGCTGTTGGATTTTTGTTTCCTGTTGTTTTTTGCTTTTGTATAATTATCTTTTTGTGGAATCCAGGATCAGTAAATCAATACAGATAGTAAGTGGATTATTGGCTTCTTGGGGATTTGGCAGGGAAGATTGGGGGAAATAGGAAGCTAATAATGAGTACAAAAAAAGACAATATTTTATTTCATTATAGTGATGATTGCACAAGTCTTTTTCATATGTTTACACTATTGAATTATATGATATCTGAATTATATGTTCATAAAACTGCTTTAAATTTTTTAAGGCAAGACCTACTGGACCGATAGAGACCAGAGGAACCCCCAAGCCTCCCCCCACTCAAGCAGCCTTCCATCTTGGAACACAAGGTAGAGGTCACCTTCCAGTCCAACAACCACCTGACTCATCACACCTGTGAGCAATGTGCTAATTCGAACCATCTCCTGTATGAGACCAGACAGGCAGCATCTACCAAGCAACCACGGGAAGGCAGGGAGAACGCTTGATTGGCGGTTCTCAACCTGTGGGTCGTGACCCCCTTGGGGTCGAATAGCCCCTTCACAGGGGTCGCCTAAGACCATATGTCCGCCAGTCTTAGGAACCAAGACACCGCTCCTCTCTCCATCTCCAGGCAGGTCAACCCCCTGCAGATGCATCCACCTACAGGGTCACCCCAGCATGAGGAACCATCAGAAAGGGTCTTGGCCTTGGGAAGGTTGAGAAGCACTGTTCTAAAGGTATGGGAGCGGAGCAAGCAGAACGAACGTGCTCAGGATGCTGGGAGACTGTGGGAATGGGCACCGAGGTCACGGAACAATGTGCACGCAAGTTGTTGGATGGGAACCCAGTGCCTCATGAGCTTTCGCTAACATGCAGTCATGAGCAGGAACAGTACATCGTTGCTGTTGTCAAGTGCCATGGGGTCCACCTGGCCTCAGGGCGGTGCTGGGGACAACAGCCTGGTCCCGAGCCATCCTCACCCTGAGCCCAGTGTGGCAGCCACTGGGTCAGTGCACGTCCTCAGGGAGCCTTCTCCTGTGCTGCCCCTCTGCTGCCCCACCACGCAGCTGTCTTTTCCCACGGATCGGGCTCTCCTGGAAACAGACCCAGAGCACCTGGGGCAAGCCTCACCCTCCTCACGTCTCAGGGGCTGCATGTCTTCCAAGACAGAGCGGCTTGCGCCCTGGGCAGTCCCCGGTGCTGTCAACAGTCTTTGCTGGCATTGTGATTCAGACGCATCCATTTCTCTTCGGTCTTCCTTATTCAGTGTCCAACGTCCACATGCATGTGAGGCCATAGAACTACCCTGGCTTGGGTCCGGTGCACCCTAGTCCTGAGGGTGGTCCCTTTGCTCTTCAACACCTTACGAGGTCGTGTGCAACAGGTCGATGCTGAAGTCCATCAGCACGTAGTAAAGTGCTGCTTGGTCCTGTTGGGTTGGATCCAGCCCACAGCAGAGACTCCATCCGCTCCTCTGTCGCCTTCACATTGTGCTTATTTTTGAGCCCGTGGTGGTAGCCGCTCTGTCCGTCCATCTCACTCAGGGCCTGCCTCTTTCTCGCTACCCTTCTCCTTTGCTGAGCATGTGGTAGATCACCAAAAGGGAAGACGTGCATTGGCTGAACAATCGTCTAGAAATGGTCTTGTGGGGGACCTCACTGATCTAAAGTTCCAACAAAAGTGCAATTCAATAGTAGTCTTTAAAAATAGGGAGGCCCAAGAGCTTATGTTTGTGGGCATCTATGAAAGTCTACCGTGTCAGAAAATGAGACGGAGGCATTTGAAAATATTGGCCTGTCCATTCAAAATGACCAGAATAAACCTACGATCTATGCAATGAGTAACACAACAAGGAGAAAACAGTTTTCCAGCCATAGGACCAGGGTTGGTTTACTTCCTCTGAAAAAGATTATGGAAACATGGGGCTGCTTTTTCAACCCTGCCCATTTCCCTGGCGTCTGGATAAATACACGGGGGCTTCCCTAAGTTGACGGGGAAATCCCTTTAGTTTTTTATTTTGCCTCCGCACCAAGTCTTCTCAGCCCCCTCCGCTCTTGTGGCTGGGTTCTCCTACCTGCTTCTGCAACATGTTGTTTTGACTGAAGCATACAAAGAAAGTCTTGGATCAGCCAGACAGTCTGCTGTTCAAGGGAAGAGTATTTTAGGAGTGTTTCCATAGAATTGTGGAATCTTTCATAGAATTCCTCCGGACGCACTTCCCGACCGGTCACTGGTTAATTTTTTAAGGCTCTGTCATTGTGTAATGACACCTGAAACCCTATCAAAAAGTGTCTCTGGGCTTTGCTAGACCAACCCATTGGTCTGTCTTGCACGTGGTGTGGACGGATCTCTGCTCGTCTGGAAGATTCCATGGTGGAGCAGACGGTTCAGGGCTGGGGTTCAAATCCAGGAGCTGAGGGGAGAATGAGGCCGTTTGCCCCCACAATGACTGACAGCTTCAGACACCCATGAGCAGCTCGAGTCTCTCTGTGGGCTTCCTATGTGTCAGAAGAGACTTGAGGACAGTGGGTTCAGCTTGTGGGGAAACTCAGTCTTTGTCATAATGGAAAATGCGGGTTCACTGGATGAGAAGGAGCGCTGGTAGCAGAATTGTTGTGAGCTGGGCGGCTAACTGCAAGGTCAATAATTTGAAACCACCAGCCACTCTGATGGAGAAAGACTGGACTTTCTATTCCCATAAAGAGTTATTATCTCAGAAATCCAAAAGGGAATTCTACCGGGTCAGTTGGCATCAACTTGATGGCAGTGAGCTTGGTTTGGCTGGGACAGTGTGGTTTCAAATGTAAGCACATTTCATCATACTATTTTATAAATCACATTTGTAAACGACACCACCCAAGTCATGGGAAAAGCACGCTCTCGAAGCAATGGAGACTTGGGTGGCGACGGCACGTTATCTGAAGCCACTGGAAAGCTCGTCTGTGGTTGATGCCACACACACTGGCACCCGCTTCCTTCAACAGGACAGGCTCACATCCTGGGCTGCAGGAAACCACCTGCCAAATACTCACGTCTGCCCAGCTCGTCTCTCGCCTGTCCATCTCTAGGGGGGGGGGGAGGTGCTTTGGGCAAAAGCGGCTAGTTCAGCTGGTAACTTCACTCACTCACGGGCCTTTCCTGCACACAGCACTGGAGTCCAGGTGCAGCAGAAGTGCTTGGCGGATAGTCCCTTTTGACACGCTGAGTGTTACAAAGACAGGCATAAGGATTAAGCCAAGCAGTCCCGTCACAATCCCATCAAGAACCGTCTGGAACAGACCGTAGTCTATCTTGCACTTGGACTGGATCTCTACCCATTCATAAGATGGCATGGCCGAGCAGAGGTCAGGCAAGGAACCAGGAGATCTGCAGACAGCCCCAACCCACCAGCCACAGGAGAGAGAGGAGCCTGTCTGCTCCCCTGAAGATGCACAGCTTCCAGAGCTCCCTGGGGCAGCTCCGCTCCTTCTGCAGGGCTGCCGAGAGTCAGGGCCGGCTCACGGCTATGAAGAGTTTGTTTTTGTGATGTTGGGGATGGACGAGATTCATTTGGAAGTGTATCTGCCATCACCTTGATGCCAGGTAGGACTCCTGCAGTGTCATCCGTCATTTTCCTCATGTCCATGTCACGGTGCTATAAAGGGCAACGAACACTTCTGGGCAATGACGCTCTCAATGGCCCCCAGGGCCCCAAGGACACTCTAAGAGCTCTCGCTTGAGCCAAGAGACAGCATGACGGTCCCCCTGTGTGGCTATCAGATAAAGCGCAGTTCACCCGGGGTCCTCTGTGGACCGCCAGGAGAATGGACAAATGATCTCAGGAGAGGGATGGCCAGAAGGCTCCATGTGGTGGTTGTGGAGGGGGCGCGGGAAGTGGGGAAGGGACTTCAGCATGCCGACCTCAGACATGTCATCAAGAGGGACCACCTGCGGTTGGCAGAAGGGAGCCAACACGAGGGAGACGCACAGGAAGAAGACAGCCATCCAGCCTCTGGGAGATGAACCTGCAGAAGCAGTGCCGGCCGCTCAGAGGGAGCGTTTCACCAGCAATGGTCATCGGAAGATGGACACCAGACGGTCAGCGAGCCCAGTCCTTAGCTAAGAGCAGGAGGGGGGTGGATCATGGGCTGTGGGTGTGTCGGGCACACTCTCTCCAGATCCGGAGGTATCTGTAAGGTGGTTCTGGGAGAAGAACATGGTCTTCCACCCCCGTGAAGGATTACGTTCTCAGAGACACACGGGGGTCATTCTTCCCTGTCCTGCTGTGAGTCAGCACAGACTCGCGGGGCCAGGGAGCTTCTGGTGCATACAATGATGAGGGAGAGGGCACCACAGCTGCTAGCTACAATGGCCACAGGCTCTGGCCTGGGCAGGCTGGCTGACCAGAGGGGAGGAGAGGAGGTGCCCCCTGCCCTCTGGGAGTCACACACTCACCCCACCCATTCCACCCACCACAGTGAGAGTCAGTGGCCAGAAGCTGGCCCCCAGTCAATGTGCCCAATCCGCTCACCTTTGCAGCCAGCACACCTTCCTCCGATCCCTGCTACCCCCACTTCTCCTCTTGTGACCCCAACAGCCGAACCACGGAAAGACCTGCCACCAGGCAGCTGTCCACCCTGCCTGGTCTCCTTCAGCCAACCTGCGAGCGACTGCCCACACAGATCACCCAGGGAGCAGAGAAAGCATGGGTTGACTTGTGCCTCCTGATCCGTCTTTGACGTTGGGAAAATTACGTGAAACCTTTCAGCAGGACGGTAAGCAGCATGCGCCCCTGCTTCCCTGGCGGACCAGGTCTTCCATCCCTGTCAGGGGCTATAGGTAGGACACTGGCTTCGACTCTGTGGGAAGGGGCTGCGGAGTTGGGACAGAGCCCAGGGCCACCCAGACCCAAGCACAGGACCTTGGCAGGGTGAAACATCTGAGGAAGTTTGTTCAGATGCCTCCCTGCTTGCCTCGCTCCTGGGTAACCAGCGCCAGCTGCTTTTATTTTCCCTCGCCAGTGAACCCGCTCTGCTGAGAGACGACATTGGGGCCCGTCTCTCATGAGAAGCA
>PVJH01039528.1:0-16343 GCA_004026705.1 Nesogale talazaci | reverse complement strand
GACAGAGGCAGTGGGAGGAGGGTGGGAGTAGCCGGTTGGGGAATATGAGGAGGAAGAAATCGAGTCAGAGTGTATTGAGAAGGTGGGGTTGAGAAGTGAGAAGAAAAAAAATATAGCACTCTAACTATGCCACAGAAGTAGAGAAAGACAAATAATGGATAGGATCAGGTGACTGGTCTTGGGGCAAGGAAAACAAACCCTTAGCCTCGGCAAATGGAGTGCTTCCGTGACCTTTAAGAGTCTTTAGACTTTGGAGAATGTTGCAGGAGGGGGGGTGGGAGGCTGAGGCACGGGCGAGGCCAAAGAATGCCAGATCCGATTGTCTTTAAGATTCTAGTGCCAAAAGGCCAAGATGAAGGTTCTGAGTCATCCACATGGAGTTGTGCTTCCGGAAGGAGCTGGGCAAAGGCAGCGAGTGGACTGAGCAGGGCGGGTCGCTATGGTTTTGCAGCCTCTGTCACGGTCAAAGTGCTTTCTTAAACGCAGGTCCCACTTCCCAGCTCACAAGGAGCGTCTGAAGCAGAAAGGGCAGGTGGCAGCATTTCCATCTCAGCGATGAGGACCTTGGAGACCTCCAAGAGGGTGTGGCTTGCCCAGGAAGTCTCAGCCGTGTCCCCACTCCTGTCTCCTGACCTATTGTACTCTGAGATGACTCTTCAGCGGACCATTACTGAGCAGTCGTTGAGGCATGAACATTCCTGCTCTGGGCCAACACTGAATGGAATACGCGCTGCCTTCCTGGGGATACATATCCCGTGTTTGTTTTGGTGAGGGGCAGGAGGGATCAAAAGTCAGCTGGGTGAGTGTAGCCCAGCAGTGCGACAAAGCACGTGCCCCCCTCCCCCATCCCTTATAACCGTGAAGTGTACCTCGAATAATTGCTCTTGGCAATAGCATTCTCTCAAGAGGCGAACAAAAATGGCCTCAGCTCACAGTGCACAAGGGTATGAGATGCCACCAGTCCTGTGTCATCCGCACAAGAATGTTGTAATCCACTGGGCTTCTATTAGTGGATTTTCATGCTTGGAAAGTAGATTGCCAGACCTTTCTTCCGCATCTGTGTCAGATTGGAAGCACCACTGGAACTTGTTCAGTATTGGAGGAGCACTCATGCCATGCTTCCATTGAGAGGCAGGTGGTGGCTGCCTACGAGCTGCACTGGGAATACAACAATTTGGAGTTCCCACCTGGAACATGAGAATTCTTCCACTAAGGCACCCCTGTCTCCTAACAAGAATTCAATGAGAATCAATTGTATGCTGAAGAGTTCAGAGGTATTGAACCGTACAACCAACAAGCAAATTCCCATCTGTATGTGTCTGGGTAGAGCAAATCCAGAGACATTCATATGTGTATAAGAAAGAACTTTATCTACAAGAGCAATTGAATATTGAGAAAACATCCAGCCCAGTCCGGATCAACTCCGTAGGTCCGATATTAGTCCATATGTCTGATACCAGTCCATAAATTCCTCTTCAGTCTCATAATGTACATGCAATGATGCCGAATGCAGGAAGGTCACAGGCCAGTGGGTGGAAAATCTTGTGGATCCAGTGGCAGTGTGTGCATCTCCCCACTGGCAGGGGTCTCCACGCTGCCCCTCCAGCTCCAGGGCTCTGGCTGCATCAGCATAGCTTCCCCAGGCTCATTGTCAGTAATGTCTCACAGGACGTGAGTGTATCTGGCCTCCAGGGAGCTATTTATCTCCCCGGTGCCTTCAAATGAGGTCATCAAGCTGTGACCTGATTGGCAGGCTAGATTCCACCCCTTCACAAGTTGGCACCAGATTACGTAACTATCACACCCTCGATGTCCAACCTCTTGTACAACAGGACAAAGCGAGACAGAGTTACCACAGCCCTGTACACCATCATCACTATAGTACAGTGGCTCTCAGTAGTCAGTCACTCAGAGGTGGTCTGAGCAGTGTCTGACACACAGTTGTAGTGTTCAATGAGTGGATGTTGGTTGAATATTATTTACCGAATGAAGGGCAGATCATAAAATTTTTCTGGAGTGAAGTGGGCTCAATGTACAGTTGAGGAAGAGGTGGGGGGTGTGTGGAGCTCGTAGTAAGAGGATGGTTTCTTTGAGGGATCTGGGCAGTTTAGGTCAAGACTCAAAGGTGCAGAGCAGATGTAGAAGAAACCTGAGGATTGCGGTGAGATATAAAAGAAAGCACTGTCAAATCAATAATTAGCTGGTTGCCACACTTCTTTATTTTCCACAGTCCAGAACATAGGCACATACACATAATTCAGGTAGAAAATTGTGACTACTGTTTACCGTGGAATTCTAATTCAGGCATACTGTCAAATCAACTAGCTGGTTCTTCTAATGTGTACTCTACTTCCCTGTCCTAATATCCCATAGGATCCTGGGGTAACCACCAAAGGATCAGAGCAGATAGTATATGCCCTTTCACGTAGGGAAAAAAACTAGACATTGCTGTCAGGTTCTGACAGATGTCCTTGTGGAGCAGTGATTTTCTGGTTTGGCGGCTAACTGAAAGGTCAGCTGTTCAAAACTACCCGCTATTCCACAGCAGAAAGACGAGGTTTTCTACTTCCATAAAGAGTTCCAGTCACAGAAATCCGCAGGGGCAGTCCCACTCTGCTTTTTAGGCTCACTATAGGTCAAAATTGGCTGGACGGGAGTGTGTCAGGTTATCAGTTTCTGAGATGACAACTTTGGAAAGCTCATACATATGACGCATTATGACACTAGACTCTGCATGCTAATCAAGCAGAATCCCAGTAGTTTAGGTTTAAAACAAAACATCTAATAAATGTCACCCAAATTATAAAATGCGAAATATTACCACCTTATCTTGAGCTTCCTGTTTATTGTCTTTTATTTTGTGGAGACAAAACAAAAACAACACCTTGCTATTTAGCAATTTCTCAAAGACACTTTAGTTTTCCCACCAGACTCACAAATTAGAAACAGCAGCAAAACGAGATGTGCTTTGTATGTGACACAGGAATTCAAATGCCAGTGACACAGCGATGTGAAGATATTTATATTCCACCTTAATGTCAAGCCACCTCGTTTGTATTACTTAAGAAAATAGTTATGGTTATGTAATAGCTGGTATTCTCTGCAGCTAGTCAGTCAGCTCAGTTCCAAATAGGACAATTTACTAGTATGCCATTTTGGGAAGGTCCTAGTGTACTTATTAAGTGAGGATAAAAATTCTTATCATTGTAGTTATTGTAAAGAATGAATGTTAACACATATAAAGTATTTTTAAACTTCTGGTTTAATAAGCGTTTAGTAAATATGAACTATTATATGGTTTAATAAGCATTTAGTAAATATGAACTATTACAGAATCATTTGGTTTCCCTGCGTTATCTCGAGGTAGATCCCTAGAAGTGATTCTCTAAATTATTTATTTTAACAGCTCTTTAGTGAAATACACTTCATGTGCCAAGTCACTCATCATTTACAAGTCTACATGTCAGAAGTCTTTAATTTTTACATAAAGTTGGGCCATCATCACCAGTATCTAATTTTAGTATATTTTCCTCATTCTAAAGAAAGCAAACACAAATCTGTACCCCTAAGCACTCACTTCCTATAAACCCTCTCCACAATCCCAGCAACTGCAAGTCTACTTTCTGTCCATTTGAATATGCCTATTTCAGATAAATAGAACCAGACAATAGTTTGCTAGCAGGGACTTAATTTTCTATGTCCATGTAAATTGGATCTCCTCAACATTTTAAGCATTTGAACTTTAGACATTTATTTTATAGACTTTTAAGCACTCAATATCATTGAGAATTAATAGTTTATGGTCCAGGAGGCAGAATAGCAGTCCCATAAATTCCTCTATGTCCTGCCTAGCACCAGTGAAACTGTTACATCACGTGGCAGATATGGATTAAGGTTTTAGATGCAATTAAGGTTGCTAATCCATCGATCTCAAAATAGGGAGATGTTCCATCATGGATGAGCCTGGTGGGCCCACCATAACGACAAGGGACTCAAAAAGGGGGAGAGGGGGCCCGAGGGAAGTCAAAGTCATTTAAAGAGAAGCAATAATGGAAGCAAAGTCCGTGCTGTGATGTGAGGATGTGCTCTGCCTTTGCTGGCTTTGAAGAAAGAGGGAGAGAGACGACACAAGCCAAGCAATGTAGGGGGCCTCGACAAACTGCAGAAGGCAGGGGGATGGCGTTTTCCCTACGCTCCAGAAAGAAATGCATCCGTGTTGAGCCCTGTTTTTTTGTTTGTTTGTTTTTTGTTGTTAGCAGTCGTGTTAGAACTTCATTCACATATCATACAATTCAATAACTCGATCATATCAAGAAGAGTTGTATGCTTCCTACCACACTCAACTCTAGCACATTTTCTTCTTTCTTGTACTCATTGTTATGCATGCATTTTTTTCTAATTGTGGCAAAAATAGACACAACAAAGCACTCTCCAATTCCCTAACTTGCACATGTATAATTCAGCACCATTGATTATGCTCCTTGTGTTGTGCAGCCATTAATGATATCATTTTCCAAATTGTTCCAACACCATTAGCTTTAATAAACTCGGTGTCCCATAAGTAAGGACTCTTTTTCCTTCACTCATGGCAATAATTGGTCAAATTCATTTTGTTTTGTTTTAGTAGTTTTGTCCATCCATCCATTCACCCATTGTGTTGCCATTATCATTTTCAAAACATTTTCTTTCTATATGAGCCCCTGGAATTTGCTCATTTTCTTCCTCCCTCATCCTTCATCCGTCATGAACCTCTTGATAATTTATACATTTTTTTTTTATGTCTCATGCTGTCTGCTACCTTCATTCACCCACTTTTCTGTTGTCTGTTCCTCTGGGAGGGGGTTATATGTAGATCATTATGATCAGTTCCCTCTTTCTTCTTCCACCTTCCCCGTCCCTCATGGTACCACTACTCTTGTTATTGTTCCTGAGGGATTTATCTATCCTGGATTCCCTGTGTTTCCAGCTCTTATCTGTACCAGTGATGCATGCTTTGGTCTAGCCAGATTTGTAAGGTAGAATTGGGGTCATGATAGTGGGAGGGAGGAGGAAAAAGCATTCAAGAGCTAGAGGAAAGTTGCATATTTCATTGGTTCTATACTGTACCCAGACTGTCTCATCTCTTCCTTGTGACCCTTCTTCAAGACTGTGTCCAGTTGTCTACAGATGGGCCTTGCATCTCCACTCTGTGCTGCCCTTCACTCACACTGATATGATTTTGTGATCTGGGTCTTTGATGCCTGATACCTGATTCCACTGGCACCTCATGACCGCACAGGCTGGTGAGCTCCTTCCGTGTGAAGTCCTGGTGTTTTCAGTAGCCTCGCTCACATGTGAAAGTTGGATCACGAATAAGGTAGACTGAAGAATTGATGCCTTTGAACTATCGCGTTGGTGAAGAATATTGCTGACAGTAAAACAAACACATCTATCTTGGACAAAGTGAAGCTAGTAGGTGCCATAGCAGTGGGGGTGGTACAGCTCCATCTCACATACTTAGGCTATGATATCAGGATGGCTAGACCCTGGAAAGAATTTCACTCTTAGTAGTGAGTCAGGGACAACGAGGAAGACTCTCAATGAGCTGGATTGATGCCGTGGCTGCAGTCATGTGGTGAGACATTAACTATTGTGAAGATGATGGGAGACAGGGTAGTGTTTTATGCTTCTGCGGATAGGGGGGCTATGAGCCAGAAACAACCAGAATAGTGGCTCCCTGGGAGACAGACCTGGTGCTCTGCTTGCATAGAGACTGCAGCCACGACATCTCCAAGGGCATCTGGTCTGTCTCGTGGGGTCAGTAAGAATCAGAGTTGACTTTATGGCACCTGCAACAGTAGCCTTGTGAGCACTGGTTCTGTTTTTGTCAACTGCAAGAACCAAAGCAACAACCCAATCACACTGATCTCGTAAAGGAATCACGCTATGGCTGTTGTGTGCCGTGGGACTGACGCCACTGAACAATCGCAGAGCTGGTTAGAGTGGACAAGGCTTCTTCTGAGCAGAGTAGAACTAGTTGTCATCTTTAGGGGAGAAGATGGCCACCTGTATGGGCAGGTTTCTCCCCCCATCCCGCCCCATACAGAGCCACTGCTGAGTTTGAATCAGCAGTCTTCCAACTATCAGCAAGTGTTTTCACCATGGAGCCAACAAGGTTACTGGAAGGAGTGATTAAGAAAACAGGACAAGAACCAGACTCCCTGCCATCGAGTTGGTATAGACTCATCAGGACTCTCTAAGACAGGGTAGAACTGCCCCTGCAGTTTCTGAGACTGTCATTTTTCACGGGAGTCGAAAGTCCAGTCTTTTCCCCTTGAGTGGCTGGTGGTTTTGAATTGCTGATCTTTGGGTGAATAGTCAACACGTAACCACTAAGCCAAAATGGTGCTAAGTCCTGCCTGAAGAGTTGTATTATAGACGAGCATATGAAAGACCCTTTACTATGTTAAGTCCTGCATTAGATAAAATGATATAATATACTAGGTAACAGTTTAACATAAAATATAGTTTTAATATAAAACTATATAATGAAACTATCTGACAGTTACCTGCTCCCCCCACAAAAGTCTTTTAAGTGAATAGTGAGTCCCGTGATGCAGTAGTTAAACCCTTGGTTTAACTCAAAATTACCCACAAGATTGGCATTCAAATCTACCAGCCCACCAGCCATGCTGGTAGGTCTGCAGAATGGCAACCTGCCTCTGTCAAGGCCTGGCCTGCCTTACAAGGGTCACCATGAGTCACAACGGACTCCATAGCAGTAGTTTTTTTTTTTCGTAGTAGGTTTTAAACACATCAAAGTAACCTAACCTTACTTTTAATTAAATGTGCTCAGCCAATTAGATTGAAAAATACCAGAGTATGTTATTATACCACATTGGTTAAGATATAGGAAACAGAAATGTAGATATAAGGGCTGAGCCCCGGTGGCGTAGTGGTTGTGCGCGGGACTGCGGCCCACTGGGACGGAGGTTCAATTCCAGCAGTGGGACTGGGCCTCCTACTCCCACCGCCGGAGAGCAGTGATGCCCCCCCCCCCCAAAAAAAAATGTAGATATATTATTAAAGACAGTATAGATAACTGTAATGTCTTCGAAAGACACAATATTTATCGAATCAAAAAATAAACACCCACACATTTTGATTCATAGAGTCCCGTTCTATTCTGACATACTATGAATTGAAATTGAGTTCACAGCAATGTTAAAAAAAAATCCCACATGTAGAATGTTAGCTTCTGGACATACTTCTGCAACTGCACAAGGTACTTCTATCAGCTCCCCCCACCACACTTCACACTCTGTAGTAAAGACACTAATATATATATATATATATATATATATATATATATATATATATATACACAGACACAGACACTATCATTCATGCACCTATTGGAGTAGAAGGAGGTCGCTCAAAATTAGAATTCTCAAATAGTATCATCGACATTTTGGACCGGGTAATTCTCATTTATGGGTGCCTGTTTTTTGCATTTCAATCCACTAGATGCCAATAACAACTTCCCAAGATGGGACAACTGGAAATGTCTCCACATACTGTTCTCTGTCTAGTTAGCTAGTGCTGCTGGAACAGAAATACCACCAATGGACGATTGTAAGGAACATCTTTATTCTCTCACAGGTTAGGAGTTTGTTGTTTCTGTTAAGTGCCGTCACATTGGCTCCAACCCTATAGCGGCCCTATGCAGACCAGAAACACTACCCAGTCCTGCAACAACCTCACAATTGTCCCTGTGCCTGAGTCCATTTGTTGCAGTCACTGTGTCCATCCATCCCATCGAAGGCCTTCATCTCGCTGGCTGCCCTTTCCGCTTTTCCAAACATGATATCATTCTCCAGAGACTGGACTCTCCTGACATCATGCCCGCAGAATGTTGAGATGAAATCTTGCCTCTTGGCTGTCACTTTGTCAGACTGCGTGGGCTTGTGGGTTGCTGTGATGCTGGAAGCCATGTCACTGGTTTTTCAAATGCCAGCAGGGTCACTCAAAGTGAGCAAGTTTCACAAGAGTTTGCAGACTAAAGAACAGACAATGAAGAAGGACGCGGCTCCCCGATACAGAGAAAGAAGGCACTGAAAACTGTATGCATAACTTTCTAGCACTCTCAAGTACTGTTCAGGAGGTAGAAGTCCAAGTTCGAAGGACCTGCTCTAGGGAAAGGCTTTCTCTCTTGTCAGCTTTAAGGACAGGCCCTGGTCTGCTTTTGCTGGCCAGGCCCAATACTCCTGGCAATCACCATGGGTCATGGCATGAGTCTTCCCTGGGTTGAGGAGCTAGTTTCCCACTGCAGGGATCTCAGTTCCAAGGGACACCTGCGTGGTGCCGATTGGCTCTGCTCTCTAGCCCCATCTCGATTCTTTTCTCACTTGTATGTGAAAAGGGTTTTCTGGCCACACCCTGGAAAAACTCCCCTTACATCAGGTCAGGGATGTGATGGGATTAAGGGTATTCATCCCACCTGTACTCCTGTTGCTCTTGATTGGGCTATCGCATCAAACCACCTCAAGGGGAAATCATCACATACCTGCCACATGATATCATTGTATAGCTGCCCAATCGTTGAGAATTATGACCCAGTCAATTCGATACATTTTCGGCGGTGTGGGGGGCATAATTTCAGTCCATAACATCTAATTTAACAGCGGACTTCTTTCCACGGTGGTGGCTGCTCTTGAGTTCGGAACCGGAGCCAGACATGGGGCTGGAGGACGAGCGGAAGATGCTGACTGGGTCCGGAGATCCGAAGGAGGAGGAAGAGGAAGAAGAACTAGTGGATCCCCTGACGACAGTGAGGGAGCATTGTGAGCAGCTGGAGAAGTGTGTGAAGGCCCGGGAGCGGCTGGAGCTCTGCGATGAGCGCGTGTCCTCGCGCTCACAGATGGAGGAGGACTGCACAGAGGAGCTCTTCGACTTCCTGCATGCCAGGGACCACTGCGTGTCCCACAAACTCTTCAATGGCTTGAAGTAACTGCAGACTTGTCGACCTCAGCCTTCATCATCTGGGCATCAGATACTTAAGGTTTTAAGCATGCCATCTATAATTTATGTAATTTTTTTGAACCTCTTGGATTTCGGCATGGGCAAATAATGTCTATGATTAGAACTAACTCCATCTTAAATAAAGTTCAGTGATCTACAAAAAAAAAAACAAACATCTAATTTGAGAACCATCATCCATATGGATCGATCTTTTCCCCAATTATGTCTTAAGCAAACAAAGCAGAAGTATGTACAGTTGACTAGCATTTGTGGCAGATAGCTATTTGTATCTACTTATATCTGAGAGTACTGCAGGATTTAAGATCAAGGAAAGTGTGTCAGGATCGTATGCTTTCACCAGTTACTCAATCTGTACACGGAGCCAAGAATCAGAGAAGCTGGACTATATGAAGGAGAATTTGGCATCACGATTATTAATCATTTTTGATATGCAGATGACGCAACCTTGCTTGCTGAAAGTGAGGAAGATTGGAAGCCCTTGCAGGTGAAGATCAAGGATGAAAGCCTTCACTAAGGATTAAAGCTCAGCATAAAGAAGATCAAACTCCTTGTGCCTGGACCAATGGGTAATATGGTAAATGGAGAAAAGATCAACGTTTTCAAGTATTCGGTCTTGCTTGGATCCACAATCGATGCTCATGGAAGCAGCAGACACAGATCAGAGGGAGCATTGCACTGGTACATCTACGGTATCCAAGTTTAGAAAAACAAAAGAGGTCATTTTGAGGATTAAGGGGCATTTGACTCAAGCCACGGCACTTTCAATCGCCTCATACGCACTGGAAATCAGACACCGAATAAGAAAGATCTAAGGACAATTAATGCATCTGAAGTGTGGTGCTGGAGAAGAATATTAAAAGTACCAGGGACTGCCAAAAGAACAAACAGATCTGTCTTAGAAGAAGCACGGACAGAATGTTCCTTAGAAGTGAGGTCGTCGCGATTTCACCTCACCTGCTTTGGACGTGTCGTCAGGAGAGAACAGTCCCTGGAAAAGGACACCATGCTTGGTCAAAGAGGCAGGGCCTCAAGGAGACGGAGTGGCGCTACGGCTGTAGCATTGGGTGCCATCAATGATTGTGAGGACAGTCCAGGAGCGGGGGTGCTTCATCCTGTTGTACAAGGGGTCCCGATGAGCTGGAACTGATGGCGCTATTGTGGCAATTTCAGTCAATGTTGGATGACTAACCTCCAGGTTGGTGGTTCAAAACCACCTGCTTCTTTGAGAGGCAAAGTTGAGGCTATCTGCTCCTGCAAAGATTTACAACCTCAAACACCCTAGGGCCACTGTGAGTCAAAGCCCACTCAGTGGCAGTGGGCTTTTGTTTTTTTGTGTGTGCGTGCGATTCTGGGACCGAGCTCTAAAACCCAAAGAGTAGACCCACTGCCATCAAGTGGAGTCAGGTCTGTAGTGACCCCTGACCTGATTAAAGAAAATACTCTGGAAAGCTACACAATAAACCAATAGTATTCGTGTTAGTCCAGGTAAACTAGAGAAACAAATTCATAGACACGTATATGGATATAAGGGTAAGGTTTATATACAAGAGAAATGGGACATTGAGAAAGCATCCCAACCCAGTCTAGCCAAAAGCCGTAAGTCTGATATTAGCCCATATACCCGATACCAGTCTACAAAGTCTCCTTCTGACTCATGAGGTCACAGGTCAGTGGGTGCAGAGTCCTGGCACTGGTGGGGGTCTCCCCATGGCTTCTCGCTTCCAGGGCTCAGGGTCCATCAACAGCATCCAGTGGTGGTAGTGGCAACTCAGGGTTGGCTGGGGTCTCTATGTGGCTTCTCCAGCTTCAGAGGTCTGGTTCCATCAGTGTAAGGCCACATGGCTTCTCTTCCGGCTCCTCCAGCTCCTTGGATGCTGCCATCTTGTCTTGTCCATAGTTCATCGCCTCAGAGACTGACTCCCAACAACTGGGGAGATGGCCTCTCATCTCCACGAGGGAAATACTGTGATATTTCCCAGAAGTCTCAGGAGAAAACCATGCCCCTCATCGTCTACTCAATGGCTATCTCCAGATTAACAGGCTAGACTCCACCCCCTACATCTCAATCATGAAATTGACATCTTGAATACATGACCGCCACCGTATTCATACTACGAAGAACTGGCAGGGTTTGAGGTAGGGGAACAAAAATTAAAAGAGAAAAATATCTGAATCTTTAAAAGATGCTCTTTTCTGTGGTTTTCCTTTTTGCCATGTACAAGTTTGTGGAAAGGATCATGGCATTTTTTCCTTGTGAAAAAAGCAAGGGAACATTGCCATGAACTTTTGGAAGGTCTCTCACTTATGTATTAACTTTTTTTAAAGAAAGAGAGAGAGAGAGTGCGTCGGTCTATAAGCTGGTTTTACTTTATCTTACACGACAGTTCCTAAATTATCTACACTCTGCTCCCCCAGACTAACAACTCACAAAATGTACTCTGGGAAATACTTTTCTTGTTTTACTTTCATGGCATCATTTATTGTCCTTTAGAGGAAAGCTGACACTGAAAATTAGTTCCCCTTGAACCATTTTTATACAAAACATTCCATGCCGTTGGATACACTATTTACAATGTGTCAGCATTCTTCTTGTTTTCTTTTTCTCTGTTTCCACTGGCCTCCCTTCCTATCCCCTCCTTGTCCAATCATCTTTGCTTTGGAGCAAAGGCTAGTCACTCACTCTCATAAGCTTTGTGGTTTTAGGCCTGGGACAGGGGATTCTGTGCATTTACAAACCTCCCTGTTAGTGGCGGGGGTGGGGGGCCCTGCTGGTGAGGGGTCACAAATTGGGTCATGATCAGCATGGTCATCAGGTTAAAACTGCCAGCAGCTCAGCCCGGCTGGAGAAAGACTGGGCTTTCTGCTCCCATACACTGGCTCCAGTCTCAGAAACCCATAGGGAGCCACTAAGAGGGAGTCGGCGCGGACATGACGGCAGTGAGCATAGTGTACGCTTTCTGACTTGACAAAGAGAGATTCTCAGAAATGGCATCATTCTACCAGGCACAATCGCTTTTGGGTTGAGACGAGGTTGGGTCCCCTGACACGCTCGGAGGAGGTGACCCCCAAATGACCCCTGTGTCCCTTGCAGTGGTGGCAGACACACGGGGAGAGGCGACTAAGGTGGTTGGATCCGTGCCACCTGGCATCCAGTGTGGCAGCTTGTGTCCGCCCCACCCCCTTCTCCCAGCATGCTCTAGTCAGGGTGTGGGAGGGTGGGTGGAAGCTCCTGCCTTTGGGTAGAAAGGAAGGGCTCTTCTCGTGCTTGGAGCAACCCAAGAAGGAAGGAGCTGGGGGGGCTGCGGGGGTTGGAGCGGCCTTGAGCGAGGGAAGAGACCAGGTTATGCCACCAACTGGTGGTGGCAGTGAGATCTCTCTTGTGACATTCCCGAGTCTCGGTTGACTTTGATTTGAGGAGTCCCGGGCAGTTCTACGTCACAGATGTGTCCACTGCCCCTCCGCTGGGGCCAGGGTGTTTTGGAGATTTGATTTAAGCAGAAACACTGTAACTGAGTTGAGTGGTGCCAAAGGGCAAGATGTTTATTAGCTTTGCCTCCCTCCCAAAACACTGCTGCGGCCAGGAACTTGTTCTTTCCACAGGCACCACTTTCGGCTGTTTCTTTCCTCGTTCCCCACGGGCTTCCCGTTGGGTTTCCGCGTGCAGATGCTGCCGGTCTTGCGCAGAACTGCTTTGCTGTTGAAGGCCTGGGTTGGTGAGGGGCCAGCGGCTCAGTCCCGACTCGCTGTGACCCCATGTCCAACTGAAGGAGACACTGCCAGGTCCTATGCCAGCCGCCCAGCTGTTCTGATGTCTGAGGTCACGGGGGTCGCCGCGGTGGCTATCCATCTTGTCAAAGGTCCTCCTCTTTGAGGCTGCCCGGCTGCTTTACCCAGCATGATGTCCTCCAGGGACATCCAGAGTCCGTCAGATGAAGTCCTGCCATCCTTTCCTTTCAGGAGCACGCTGGGTGTATTTCTTCCAAGACAGATTTGTTTGTGATGGTACTTTCTGATCGTAATAACCATGTACAGAGAGACAGTTCCTGTTCAGGGCTGTCAAAGTCTCAGGCAAGTCAAAGCCACTGCCATCAAGTCAATCCTGGCTGTAAATCTTGATCGGAGCAGATAGCCTCATCTGTCTCCCAGAGGGACTGGTGGATTTGAACCGCCAAACCCGAGGTTAGGAGCCCAATGCCTCACACTCAGCACCACCCAGGCTCCTTAAACTCTCTCGGCCAACCCAATGCCAAGTCAGGGCCACCCTAGAAGACTGGGTAAAACCGCCCCTGTGATCTTCTGAGCCTGTGACTCTTTATGGGAGTAGAAAGTTCTGTCTTTCTCCCATGAAGCAGTTGGTGGTTTAGAACCGGTGATCTTGTAGATGGCACCCCAACCTGTAACCACTAGGCTACCAGGGTTCTTGGTACTGTCAAGCACTTTGCAAACATTATCTCTGTATCTTTTTTAAAAAAATCATTTAATTTGGGACTTATACAACTCTTTTTACTATCCATCCGTCCATCCATCCATTGTGTCAAGAACATTTGTACATTTGTTGCCATCATCATTCTCAAAATATTTGCTTTCTCCTTGAGCCCTTGGTATCAGCCCTTCATTTCCCCCCTCCCTGTCCCCCTCCCTTGTGAACCCTTGATCATTTATAAATTATTATTATTTTGTCATGTCTGTTACAGTCCGAAGTCTCCCTTCCCCCACTTTTCTGTATCTCCTTATCTTATAACCGCGGCACAAAGGAGATAGGTTTATTCCCATTTTACTGTAGCAGAAACTGAGCTTCCCAAAGGAAACTTGTGTGCCTGTGGTTCCTTAGCTTTGCAGGGACGCCGCTAGGATGCCAACCCTTATCTGCCATCTGCCCAGACCCTGTGCTCCTTTCTGTTGTCACAAGTCTTCTGCTTCCTGACACTTCTTTTTTTGTTACTTCAAATGCTGCCCGAGCAAGAGTCTCTGGATTCTTCAAGGATTGTGCTAAAAGCAGTCAGTGTCGAGGAAAAGAAACAGAGCAAGGAAAATGCTACAGATGTGTCTTATAGCAGACTCTGTTGTCAAGACTGGAGTCCTGTCTCTGCTCATCCGCTACACTTTGAAACAAATTTGCAAGAAAATTCTGGCAGGGGCTGAATCTATTATTGCTTGAACCTCCATTGAAGAGATCCAACTGGAACAACTGATTACATTAAGAAATTCAATGTTTTCAGATGAGAGAAAGTTGTGGGCTTCAAGGAATAAGATGTATGAGATCGCACACACACGTTTTAGACATTGCAGCTGTCTGCGGTTATCAGCACACTGAGTTTTCTTTGTTCCTCGCGAGAGGGGATTCACGGATTTACTTCTGCATTAGCTCATCTCAAGCCAATATCCATTGCTCACCTCCACATGTGTGTCACTTCTCAGAGGGCTGAGGGGTTAGAAAAGCCTTTTGTTTAGCAATGAAGAGAAGATGTCAGCGGCGCTGACATGTTAATAGTTTCCGCAGCTAGTTCCATTTAACAAGATACACAGCCTGTTGGGTTCTGGTTTAAGGCTTTGGGTATAAAATGGGAATTTCATGCAATTAGTTGGTCACACTTTGCTTTTGCTTTCGAGACCCCTGAAGCAAGCAGCAAAAAACCAGCAAGGGCTAATTAGATGGTTTCCATCATTTATTTCAACTTCCCCATATCAAAGCCTCCATGTAGCAATTTCCCAGCCAGGCAAGTTCTCTTTCCTGATTACCTAAGCCTGTTGCTTTGGGGGAAGCTAGACCCAAGAGAGGGTCTGAGATGAAAGCATTTTATGATCAAATATGTGTGAGCAATGTCCTCTAAATTTGATTTCTATGTGTGTGGGGTCAGGGGGAGGTGTGGCACAGTGCAAAAGCGCTCCTCTGCTAACTGAAGGTTGGCACCTCTAACCCAGCAGTCCTCAGAAGGGAGAAAAGTCCACAGCTTGGGGGCCCAGTGGGGGCCTTCTGTTCTGTTCCGTAGGTGAGAATGAGTGGGAATCAGTAAGACTGCAATGGAGTCTGCGAAGTGCAGATGTATTTGAAAGGTGTCCACACTCAATACCCAAGTCAAATCCCTGCCATCGACTCCATTCTGACCCACAGCCACGCAAAGGACAGAGCAGACCTGCCCCTGTGGGCTTCCCAGACCATTAACTCTTTAGAGGAGTAGAAAGCTTGATCTTTCTCCCGTTTGGTGGTTTCAAACAACTGACCTTGCCATTAACAGCCCGACACTTGGTGCATGCTGCAACCAGGGCTGAGAAGCTGAGTCATCAATAGATGTGGTGAAGTTGATTTCGTGTCGTTTTTCTGAAATTTCTTGTAGCCAAGATTGCCCCTGCCCCCTTTAAAAGTCATTGCTATTAATGGCTGTCAAGGTAGACCCCAATTCACGGAGGCTCCACGCACGGTGGAAGGACACATTGCCTGGTCCTGTGACATCCCATGACGGGTTGCAGATCAGACTGTGGTGATCCATTCGGTCTTTGTGGATTGATCTTGGGACGTCGACCTCCAGTCCTTTTTTTCCGTGTCTGTCTCATCCTGGATTCTCTGCTGAAACTCGTCCATCGTCGTGGCAACACCGACCGACAAGGGGCGGCTGCACATAAACCACCCTGACCAGGAATTGAACCCACGTCTCACACACAGAAGTAGAAGTCCTACCACTGAACCAGGAGTACCTTTTTAAATGAGTACCTATTGGAGCCCATAGTGCAAGGGGTCAGCAAACTCTTGAGACCGATGGATGAGCCCATCCTGTGCCTCCTAACAACTTTAAAATCACTCAAGAGCCTTCAATATGTTTTTCCAAATGAATGAAATCACTGTGATCTGAGATAAGAACCTTCAAGTGTTTCCAATGTGACTTTGAAGCTGTACGTGCACACTGAAAGAGCTGCCTATGGCTTGTGAGCCCCAGTTTGCCGACCCCTGTCCTACCTCATGCCTTTCACAGTGAAGCATTGACTGAGTCCACTGTGGACGAGGGCACAATTTCTCGCTTTACCCTGTGTCATGCTGAGATTCTGGGTTACATCTGCAGATTCACGGAGACTCTGGGTTCCAAGTAAGATAGACCCTGGGGTATTGCCCGCCATGGGCAGGCAGGCAGGAAAGGCTCATCTGATGAATGAGTCCTTCTTTTCAAAAGTGAATGTTATCTTTTTTCCCCAGTGATTTTATTGGGAGCTCTTATAACATTCAATACATCATTTGTACCAAGCATATGTGTACCAAGCATCTTCATTTCCAAATATTTTCTACTTGAGCCCTTAGTATAAGCTCCTCTTTCCCCTGCCTTTATATATAT
>PVJH01039527.1:0-16336 GCA_004026705.1 Nesogale talazaci | reverse complement strand
TTTTTACCCCAGGACAGATTTTTTTCTTTTTCTTAACAGTCCATGGTATTTTCAATATTCTCTGCCAACACCGATATTCTCTCATATTACTTTAAACTTTTAAACTGTTTAAATTTTGTTCATGTTTTCCAGGAGTTGGTACTTTACTGTAGTTATATAAACTTATCTATCTATCTATCTATCTATCTATCTATCTATCTATCTATCATCTATCTATCATCTATTTAATTATGGGTTTTATAAAGGCATTCTACTTATCTTAGTGATCTAACATTTCTGCAACAGAAATACCACAAGTATGATGGCTTTAAGAAACAGAAATTCACCCTCTCACAGTTGAGGAATCTCAAAGCCTCAATTTAGGGGGCTAGCTCTAGGAGGAGACTTTCTTTCTCTGTCAGTTCTAGATGAAGATCCTTGTCTCCTTTCAAGATCTGTCAGCTTGTAATTTTCTGGAGATCTCCATATGTTTGGCTATCAATCATCCCTTGAGTCAAGGCGGTTCACACAAAAGAAATTCTGTTGTCCAAAGGAGTGCTGTCTACTCTCTTTCTCCTTTTGTGGTGATACTGAGATTCTCTGCTCTTTGCTTGCTCAATCTATATTATATCAAAATAAGATGGCTTCATGCACAGCATAATCCTATAGATTTTATTTGCATTATTAACATAACTGCCTGTAACCCTGTTTCGTTAGCCCCATACAGGGTAGAACCTTTAGCAGCTGGGATAATGCATCAGCTCACAAAATGGAGGATAATTACAATACCTGAAATTATGACCTAATCAATTTGACATTAATATATTTTTTCACATATATTTTCTAAGGACACAATTCAATCCATAACAATAGTTATTTGTTTTTCATAGTTCATGTCACTGTTCTGTTACTTACTGCCCATGAACTAATTGATATTGTTTCTTTTCTCTCAGCTGAAAAATTCCTGTTGAAACTCATAAAAAAATACACTTAAGTTCTTCTGTATGGAGTCCTAGTGATTGTAGTCGTGATGGATATGTAAGGAGCATGTAGTGAAGGACTTTGGGTTGAGGGCACTTTCTTTAAAAAATATTAATAAGTGTCTAAATGAATAATGAAAGCTTTTTCAGTTCACTTTTATACAAATCTTTGCTTTCTCAATTCCAAACTGATTATGACAATCTTATTACCTTTCTGTATGCAGTATTTCAATTTTTGGCTTGAGGTATTTTTACCTAATATCTTCTTAAACACTCTAAGTACTCAAGTTTCCTTTATTTAAAATTGTTTATATTTGTTCGTTCTTTTTGGTGGTGGTTAGGTAGTGAAGAGTTTGGAGAAACATCAGATTTTAATACTTAGAACACTAGACTACAGACTTGTATCATAGTTGATAAAGCAAATTAAATTACATGTTGCATTAGTTCACTCATGGGACCCATAAAGAAAGTGTGTAAACCTGGATTATCTAGAGAAACAAAACCAGTGACACTCATATATGTGTAAGAAAAACTTTATATCAAGAAGTAATTTTACATCAAGATGGCATCTCAGTGAATGCAACTTAAGTCCATAGATTCGATGCTATCTGGGGGTCTTTTCAGATTCACTTTGCTGTGGGCAGATGACACAGAAAGCTGACTCAGTTTGCAGGAGGATGGTGTAGAGTTGACTGGATCTGAGATCAATGGAAACATGGCTGAGTGCCAAGCACTCTCAGGGTCAGGTGATCTATAAGAGGCTACTCTTTGACGTAGGCACAGTGTCCCAGCAAACAGGAAGGCAAAGGGGCAGAGAGAGGGAAGGGAGAAGTCTCTCTAGTGTTTCTCTTACAAAAAGACCACACCTCGTAAGAGGCATAATCAGGCTGTGACCTGATCAGCATCTTGGACTCCACCCCTACACAAGTGTAACTTGACATAAAATCTAACTGCCGTAAAGACAATAGCAACCTCACTTCATGTAGAGCTGACAATGTACACAATGCTCTTCCTAGGATCATTCTCTGAGAAGGTTGATGGAATTAGGAAGAGAGAACCTGCTCTCTGTCTTCAAATATTTCCAAGCAAAAACATAATTCCAAGAGTTTAGATGTATGGTCAATGCCAACTGGTAATAATTGAACCAAGAGTTGTGTAGAGTTACAGGAAAAATTTCCTTTCAACTGTCTAAGCCACATAAGGATAGGATAGAGGGTTCAGAGACAACCAACACACTATTTCCAGAAGTGTTCTGGCATATGCTGGGCAGGTTTATTTTCAATTGGATAATTTCAGTAGATGACATCTTACATCTCTGACCTTTTCTGATTCTTGGAATGCTAATAAAAACTGCCATCTCTCTCTCCAGAATGAAACACACACACAACACCATTTTTCCTGTAAACATAAAACAAAAAATAGGCACAAAGATAACACCTTTGGAGAAAGACTCTTAGCAATCAATTTTTTTTTGCACAGAGAGCTGTGACTTGAAGTCATTTTCACCTCTGTGTGTTTCTGAAAGGGACTTTATATGCCAGGCTCTTTGGTTTTGTTTGCTTTTAAATTTTGATACAATAAATACAAAATGCAGTTTTCCATTTAAACCATTTTGAAGTATCAGATTCAATAGCATTTATTTACAATGTTATGCACCCATCACCATTACATATTTTCAAATTTTTTCATTACTCACAAAAACTCAGTAAATATTAGAGGCAAACAGAGTAGAAGAAACAATGGTATCCAGCTAACAAATGATTGAATGCCTGGATTCTCAAAGACTTGAAGATAATCAAGTCACCATTCAGCGCAGAAACAACAAAGTCCACATGCAGGAAGCACACCAGCATGCGTGATCAAGAGAGGCCGAAGGAAGCAGTTATCGAGCACCAAAGAACAAGAATCACATCATTACAAAGGAGGAGGAGAGCAGGGTGGGGACCTAAGGCCCACTGGTGGGTAATTGGTCACCCCTTTCAGGAGAGTCACGGGGAGGAGACAGACCAGTAAAGGGGCAGCCGGGCAGTGATGTTGCATACAAGTTTCCTCTAGTTCCTGAAGCCTTCCTCCCCGCCCCCCAACCATCATGGTCCCAACTTTACCTTGCAAATCCAGATGGACTGGAGAAGTCACGCTAGCATAGAGGGGAGCTGGAGATATGGGGAAACCAGGATGGATGGGCCCCTTCGGGCCAATGGATAGATTGGAGATGCTGGAAGGGTGGAGGGAAGGGGGGTGGGTAGAGAGACGGAACCAACAGCAAGGATATATACATAAGCTCCTATTTGAAGGACGGACATCAAAGGAGTGGGTTGGGGAAGAGGCCGGGCAGTGTAAGATATGACAGAACAATAACAATGTATAAAGTATTGAGGGTTGGTGGGGAGGAGAGACCAGGGGAAGAGGGGAAGGAATGGAAAAACCGATACTAGGGGTTTAAGGGAAAAGGTGGACGATTGGAGAACAATAATAGAAGTGGACATGTGAGGGTGCTCGACGAATATGCTTATTTATATATTGTGAAAAACGATGTATGAGTCCCCAGTAAAATGATTAAAAAAAACTCAGTAAATATCGACTTCCCGCATTCTTTTCAATGATCAAATTTGGCAAACTCATATTCTAATTTATTTTTTGCTTGAGAGAGTTTGAATAATTAAAAGCTTCACTATCAACTAAAGATGTTTTTAAATCATGATTAAGGAAATCTCATCAGTCTGCTCCAAATTCATTTAATCATAGCACACACAACTGCTACTAAGGTGGATCCCACTCACAGTGACGCTACGAGGCAGAGTAGACCTTCCCCTTTTGGTTTCAGAGATGGTAAATTTTTATTTTTTATTTATTTTTTTTGAAATGGTAAATTTTTATGGGAGTAGAAAGCCTCATTCCAACCTCTTGCCGATCGTTTCGAACTACTGTTGGCAGTCAAGTCTGTAAC
Source organism: Nesogale talazaci (assembly GCA_004026705.1). Classification (NCBI taxonomy): domain Eukaryota; kingdom Metazoa; phylum Chordata; class Mammalia; order Afrosoricida; family Tenrecidae; genus Nesogale; species Nesogale talazaci. The sequence goes on along the minus strand of PVJH01039527.1, from coordinate 12,430 downwards.
TAACTATGCTACCAGGGCTCCTAAACATACTGCGTAGATCTTTGCAGCCCATTGGCTTTCATGACTGTATAACAGATGGCTCAAACAGAAAGGTGGAATATTTCTTATTTCAGAATGCTTTTGGCAATCATAATTCTAAATCTAGTTGTATTTAATAGGTAGCTGTTTGTAGATGACTTTATAAGGCATAATTGCCTGTTTTCTTATTTGTTCTTTATGGCAATTTTGTGCTGTGCACAGAATTTATCAGCTCATTTTAGAAATGAGCGAGCTATGCCTCAGAAAGCTTAATTGGATGACCTGAGATCAGAATTAGAGGTAGCAGGTTTCTGACACGCAGCCAATTTAACTGAATTCAATTCCTGGTGCAGTTGTGCATCCTCAAAGAACTTAATATTGCCAAACCTTGGTCTCCATTTGTAAATCCCAAACCAGTTGCTATGGAATAAAGAGGGACTCGTGGTACAGGGTTTTCAGTGGCTGAATTTTCTAACATAAATATTCTGAAATGACTCCTTTATTTGCAGTCAACTCTAGATAAGCTCAAACCTTTGAGTTGACTGCTGAGTGAATAAAGCATCTATATTCCCAGATGCTCCTCATTTATACTGAAGAAAACACAAACAAAAATAAGTAAACTCAAAGGCACTGGGTAGATTCTGACATAAAACAGCCTGAGAGGCCAAACTAGAAATTCTCCTTACGGATTTCAAGACTGTGAATCTTTCCAGAAGAAAATCGTCCAATCCACTAGCCATCATTCTAGAAAGGTGCCCTCATGTACACCTCGAACCATACCATTGCCATAGACTCTAATTTACCTCACAGTCACCCAATAGTCCAGAGTAGAAGTGCTCCTAAGGCTTCAAAACCCGGAGCCTCTTCTCTCTCCGGCAGACCACCTACTGGATTAGAACTGTTGACCTTGAGGTTAGAGCCTAACAACTAATTTAGGAATTCTTTTCATTGGCAAAGGGATGTTGTCAGGTTTAAATGGGGTAATACATGTCAAGAGTTTAGCCCAAAGGGTAGCTCACAAGTAAGCAATCAATCATCAAACAGATATATAGTGCTCACCTAAAAGCAGAGTTTTTCCCTCTAAAACATTCAAGAGGTAGTAGTAATTTTCATAAAAGTAATACAGCAATTTTAATGTAAAATTCTTTCATGACTAAGAGAGATGGCATGATGCAGTCAGTCCCAACACCAGATCTGAGTTTGATGGCTGATTCTGTGATTTACAAGTGTTGTCACATTTATTCATTTATTTGAATGGTTATTGAATGTTATTTAACCAATTTGCAATGAGTCCCCAAGGTTTGCATCCTAACAGAGACATGTATTGTCTTTTCTCATCTGATCTTAGAAGGTATATAACATGGATTCTGCACCCTTCTATACATTTGTCAGTAGCATGAACCAGCCTCGCATTATGCTCCTTGTTACTGGGGACCCAAATTTCAGACAGGACACATAGAAGAAGGCTCTTCTCTGCTCTTAAAAGCAGGTCTGGCTTGAAGACGAGAGGCTGGGCTCAGCTGAAGACTTATTCATTTCTCAGGGTCAGGCTAGGAAGTTTCCACAGCTGGGTCTGAAAGTAGGACTTCTTGAACATATCTTTAACACAGTGTAGCTTCTTCCTGTACTCTTCCCAGGTGATTAAACTTCTAATCTATCTGCAATGAGACCTCAAGGTGTGTGACCTAATAAAGAGACAGATCCTCTTTTGTCATCTAGCCTAAGAAGACATGCATCACCGATACTGCTACATTGTGTTCATCGGGAGTGAGTCATCCAGGCCAGCTCATAATCAAGGCCAGGAGAATTAGACAACCTTTAAATGAAAGGATTTAAAGCCATCACATTCAATAAGACTAAACAAACAAAAGTTCAGGTGTCAACATTAATTCTGAATCCCAGGGACTCTGTGCGGCAGTGTACAGCTGCGTGCCATTGGGTTTTCAGTGGTGGATTTGTCAGAAATCGATCCCCAGGCCTCTTCAGAGGCACTTCTCAGTGGACTCAAACCACTAACCTTTCAGTGTAACCCAGTCTCTCTAACTAATGCTATAGGCAAATTGTTGCCAAATCTTTATTTCTTCCTTCAAGGATTTTACAATCTAGGACATCACAATCAAAGACATTAAAACACTTTGCTAAGAAAAGAGAACCAGGCTGAGCCCTGGTGGCACAGTGGTTGTGTGTGGGACTGCGGCCCACAGGGTTGATGGTTCAAATCCAGCAGCAGCTCTCCAGAGCAAGGCTGGGCTTCCTACTCCCACCAGGGCAGTGATGCCATACACACACACACACACACACACACACACACATGAACAAAGAAAAAGAAAAGAGAACCAATAGGATTTTAAGACATACTGTATTCCAGCCCCAGCCTCCACACTGTGTGACAGTGGCCAAGCTGTTTAAACCCATAACCCTCTGCTATCTCTTTGGTGATCCTTTAACTAGTTAATCTGTTGGGAAATTATGTGGCCTAGTGTGGTAGTTACATAATATGGTGTCAATATGTATTCAGAGTGTAGAGGTGAGTCTACTGTGTCAATCATGATATAACCAATGAGACCTCTGTGAGAGCATGGCTTTCCTCTGAGAATTCTCGAAATCCTTGTACTTCCTCCTTGGAAGCAGGAGACACTTTCTTATTCTGCTTACTCTCAGAAATTTGCTCTACTGACAAGACACATAACACTATTCTGATAGACCTTGTGCTCTGGGAACTGGAGGAGCCACGTGGAGATCCAGCCCAGTGATGAGATGTTTCTACCATCACTGGATCAACAAGTTGCACCCACTGGCCTGTTATCTTCTTGCATTAGGCCTCATTGTATGTGTTTCGTGAGTTTGAAGAGGACTTTATAGATTGGTATCAGATTTAAGGCCTAGTATAGGACTTATGGACTTGATCTGGACTAGGCTGGGATGTTTTCTCAATACCCAACTCCTCTTGTATATAGAGCTCTTTCTTATACACATATGAATTTCCGTGAATTTGTTTTTCTAGTCTACCCAGACTAACACCTGGGAAGAGTGCAGGGAAAAGCCACACTGTGTTAAAGATATGTTCAAGAAGTCCTACTTTCAGACCCAACTTTCATCATCATTTTCAAAATACTTTCTGTTTGAGCCTTTGGCATCATCTCCCCTTTTTTTATCATCCTCCTCTATCTTCCCACCTTCATGGACCCTAATAAATTATAAATTATTATCTCCTTATCTTACACCACCTACTATCTCCTTTGGCCCATGCTACTGTTGTTCATCTCCTTGGAGAGGTGGGGGGAGGATTATACACTAGTCACTGTAGTCGGTTCCCTGTTTCACCCCCTCTTCCCCCACCTCTTCCCTACCCTCATGGTATTGATACTCCCATTGCTATTCCTGAGGGTTTTATCTGTCCTGGATTCTGAGTGTTGAGAACTTTTATCTGTACCAGTGTATATGCTTCAGTCTAGCTGGATTTGTAAGGTAGAACTGGGGTCATGATATTTGGGGGCAGGAGGTGTTGAAGAACTAGAGGAATGTTGGTACTGTGCTGCACCCTCTCTGTATTCTCTGTATTGTTCTTTCCTTGTGACCTTTCTGAGAAAGAATGTCTAATTACCTACAGATGGACTTTGGGTTTACACTATGACCCCCATAATTTGCATTGATATACTTGTTTGTTTTGGTTTTTCTGATGCCTGATACCTTTTTCTGTTGACACCTCATGATCACACAGGCTGTATGCTTCTTCCCTATGGGTTTTGTTGCTTCCCTGATAGAGGGTCACTTGTTTAACTTCAAGCCTTTAAGATCCCAGATGCTATATCTTTTGATAGCCAGTCACCTTCAGCTTTCTTCACCACATTTGCCCATACACCTATTTTGACTACAGCGATCGTGTTGGGAAAGTGAACACCACAGAATGCCGGATTGTTAGAACAAAGTGTTCTTGTATTGAGGGAGTATGTGAGTAGAGACCTAAGGCCCATTTGCTATCTTAATACTTAACATTTAGATATTAGTACACAAACCTATGCCCCTATCATTATATAATTTAATATATTTGCATATTTACATATATGCATCCTTATATTTATACCCCTATAACTGTCTTTTGCCTCCTAGTTCTTTCCTCTATTTCCTTTTACTTTCCTCTTGTCCCACTCTCATGTTTTAGCTTCATTCCACTAATCTACCAATCGCTTAAAACTTTTAAAGTTTATCATATGTGCCCAAGGAGTTTGAATAAGTTCGTGCTGAAGTGAATTAATTCATATGGATCTCATAAACTGGTACATGTAGATATACTTATATAGAGATACCAAGCTATTTCCATGTAAGTGACATATCTATTGTAAGATATATATATATATATATATATATAAGTTAAATATCAAAATTACAACTATGTGCATATAGGATGTAAAACAAGGAATAGTTGCTCCCCTTGCTATTTCTGACGGGTCATCAATCCCAGTGCTCCTGCATCGAACGCTCTAACTTATATACATGAACATACGTAGGTCTGACATGGTTAACGAGGTGAAACGGAAGCCTTTATAGTAAGGGGAGTAAGTATTAAAGAACCAGAGGAAACTTATGCTTTTCATTGGTGCTCTCTTGCACCCTGGATTTATTATACCTTCTGAGTGTCTTTCTGAAAGGAACTGTTCAATTATTTTATAGGTGGGTTTTGGGTATCTACTACATCCATGGCCATTCATATCAATTTAGTTGATTGTTTTTGAATTTCTTATCCCTCATCCCATCAACACCTTATGATCACACAGGCTGGTGTGCTTCTTCCATAATGATTTCCTGAGAATACAAGAAGGGATTAGGGGGGTGAGAAGGGGGAGCTTGATAGCAATGATGACTGTATAATCTCATTTTAGGGGATGGATAACTGAATTGCAGAATGGATATATTGGGTGAGGTGATTTGTGCCTATAGAAGTACATATATGGGCTGAGTCCTGGTGGCATAGTGGTTGTGTGCGGGACTGCAGCCCACAGGGTTGGCGGTTCAAATCCAGCAGTAGCTCTCCAAGAGCAAGGCTGGGCCTTCTACTCCCACCAGGGGGCAGCAATGCCCACAAAAACAAACAAACAAGCACATATATAATAACAATAGAATAATAATATATAATAAAGTTTTCCAGGGGAAAGGGTTGGGGAAGAGTTAAAGGGGAGCTGAAATAAAAGAACCTGAGAAGAAAGAAAATGTTTTGAAATGGATTGTAACAGAAATTGTATAATTGTGCTTGACCTATTTGAATTGTGGAATGTTATGACATCTGTAAGAACTCCCAATAAAATTATTTTTAAAAAAGATGCAAAACATTCAAAGTTCTAAGAGATATATTTGGAATTATGTATAAATTTAATAGATATTAAACAATTACCTTCATCAACTGATAGTGTTTGGGGTAATGGATATATGTTGCAGCAGAATCTGTTATTGCTGCTTTATCATTGCATGGTTTGGGCATAGTTATATGGCTAGTTGCTGTTGAGTGGGCTCTGGACTCATGGAAACCTCATCTGTGCCCAGCAGAAGGAAATGTTGCCTTGTCCGGCACCATCTTCACAACTGTGGATAGGTCAGAGACCATTAATGTAGGCACACTATATTTTGAGTGTCTTCTTTTCTAGCTGGTTCATGTATCTTCCAGCACGAAATTGGACAATATTCCATTGCTATCCATAGGCTTAACCACTTACTTTTCAGAAGTAGATTCATAGAACTTTCTCCTTACTCTACTTTAGAAGTTTTTCTGAAACTTCTGTACCATGGGTGAGTCTGTTAACATTTGAAATACCCATGGCCTAGCTCCCAGTATCATAATAATATGACAGACACTGCAGGAGAACAAACTGATTGATAGCTAGTGGTACTTACTTTCAGTAAATTTAAATAGTCACAACTGTAGAATAATGAGCTACAACTATGTAATTTTCAAGTTTCTTTCAAACTCTAAGAAAAGAATATGTCTTCACATCTGCATTTTGTTTATAACTATCTGTTTCATTAAACACATATGTTAAAATATTATGCCTTTTACTATTTATTGCCTGTGGTGTAAATGCTTGAATATACTAAACATGTCCTTTCTATAAATTTTTCTATTGGATACTCTACAAAGGAAAAACAAGACTTCTTCTGAGTACAACCTTATTTTGATTTCAGAATTTTAAATATATATGTATATATATATCACAAAGTACATTTTGACAGATGTGTAGAAAATAATTAACCTGTTTTTATGGTTAGAATTCTGATCTTATCTACCTCCTCAGCTTCTCAATTCTTTCCCTTTTAAGGTCCTTGTCTGACTAGTCACAGTACTTCTGGGCCCCAGCCCAAAGCCTCTTCGAGGAGTAAACAATGTTTTCTCATAGAAGATGGATGAGATGGAGCTTGAGTAGGCAGCACTATTAAAGAAACGATCTTTTAGGTCCAAGCAATCTGAACTTTAGGAAAATGATTGAATTACCCTTTTTAGTATTCTTCTGAAGAATACTCTAACTTGACTATGTTTTTGAGGAGGAGGGTAAAGTCCAGTTAATAGTCATTATCCTATTGATATTAAACTGTTGTATGAAGTTGGGGGCCAAGTTCACTGCAGCTGACAGCAATATCATAAGGTATAGAAGAGCTAAGTGACTTGCTTGTGGTGAAAAAAATGATGAAGGATCATAGGTAGGAGCTGAAGTTCAGTCCTAAAATACAGTGTTTTTCGGGCTTCATAATGCATGTTGGTTGAAGGATGGGTCAGGGCATTTGGAGATATGTTTCAGGCTAGTTTAATCTCTGCCTGGGGCAAAAATACTAGGGGAGCAGGAAAGATAAAAACCAAACAAGCAAACCACAGACTTGTTCAAAAGGAAAACCAAACCAAACCAGAGTTTGGCCACAAAGAGAACACAGGAGCTGAAGAAAGGGAAGACTCAAATTATTGCACATCAAACCTATGAAGAGAGATATATGCAACTTATTTGGCGGAGGAGCCTCATCCTTGTGCTATATTAGTACACACTGGACATCTAATTATTTTCCCCAAAGTACCACCAACGGTGTCCTCTCAAACCAATATTTCCTGCATTGTCAAAGATGTGCCATCAGTTTGGTTACTATGTTAGTCTGGGTAGACTAGAGAAACAAATCCGTAGAAATTCTTATGTGTATAAAAAAGAGTTTTATATACAAGAGCAATTGTACATTAAGAAAACATTCCAACCCAGTCCAAGGCTATATGTCTGATTCAAATCTATAAAGTCCTCTTCAGACTCACGAACACATACAATGAAGTCAAATGCAGGATGATCACAAGCCAGAGGGAAGAAAGTCTTTGGATCCAGTGGCGTTGTACACATCTCAGTGCTGGCAGGGGTCTCTCTGTGACTTCTCTAGTTTCAAAGGTCTGGTTGCGTCCATGTGGCTTGTCCGGCTCAGGGCACTAGGGTAGCTCCCTGTGGTTTCTCCTCAGAGATGCCTCGCAGGAAGTCAGCCTTGTCAGTAGAGAGTCTCTAAGCAAGAGGTCTCCCTGGTTATCTCTTGCTTAGATTGGCAGGTCAGACTCCACTCCTACACTTTTTAAATAAAAAAAATAGCTTAATACAACTCATACAACTCTTATCACAATCAATATATACATCTATAGTATGCAAATCACATTTGTACATTTGTTGCCATCATCATTCTCAAAATATTCTCCTTCTACTTAAGTCCTTGATATCAATTCCTCATATTTCCCATCCCTCTCCACTCTCCCTCCCTCTTGGATCCTTGATAATTTACAAATTGTCATTATTTTGTCATATTGTAAACTTCCTGAGGTGTCCCTTCACCCACTTCCCTGTTGTCTGTACCCCAGGGAGGAGGCTGTATGTAGATCCCTACAATTGATTCCTCCTTCCTACTCCACCTTTCCTCTAACCTCCTGGTATCACCACTCTCACCACTGGTCCTGAAGGGATCATCTGTCCTGAATTTCTCATGTTTCCATCTCCTATTCATACCAGTGTACATCCCTGGTCTAGCCAGATTTTTAAGGTAGAATTGGGATGATAGTGGGGTAGAAGAAGCATGTAAGAACTAGAGGAAAGTTGTATATATTTCATTTTTGCTACCCTGTACCTTGATTGGCTCATCTCCTCCCCAAGACCCTTCTGTAAGGGGATGTCGCTTCACCTACAGATGGACTTTGGGTTCCCAATCTGTACTCTCTCTCATTTATAGTGATATAATTTTTAGTTCCTTGATGCCTGATACCTGATCCCTTTGACACCTCATGGTCACACAGGCTGGTGTGCTTGTTTACTGTCAAGTCCTTAAGACCCTGTTATTTATGCCAGTACTTTCATTCACAGAGAAGTCCAACAGGATCTATCTTGTTCAAGTCAAACTACGCATATTGCTTTCCACTTGTCTCGAAGAAGAGAGTCACCGACAGCCAGCTGCTGATGGCTGTTTCTCCAAATTGAAAGCACCATGGAGCAGCGATCGCACTCTACCACTGGTCCTCGACGTAAATCGAAAGAATACCTACTGATTGTTGTAATTAAGAATTGTTTACTGGGTTACTAAAATTTTTCCACTGGGTCACTAGATGACCTGTGATCATAGGTTGCCAGCCACTGGTCTAGTGCATCCAAAACTGAGGGGTGCAGGGGCTGGTGGAGGGGAACCCAGAAACTGTTAGGCTCAAGTGAAGAATGTACCCTAAATTGTAATTTTGTCTTCCAGACAGAGTCTACAATTTCACCAATTGAGCCATTTTAACTGCTTTATGGATTCACTGTTTATTTCTTATGTTATCTACCTATCCATCTATCCACAAATATAAATATATATCAAATTATTAGTATCCTGGTTTTGTTTCTCTAGAGAACTCTGTCTAACATAGATGTTGACTTTGAGAGCATACCTTTTTAAAGAGTGTAACCTCTTTACTAGAACAGAAATCCCTCTCTTTCTTATTAGGAACTATTGGTGGTTTCAAATTGCTCACCTTGCCCAATGTGTCATCACTGTGCCAGCAGAGGTATGAGTAAGTATTGACAGGAGGAATTAAATAGTGAATAAATAAATCATTGTGACTGGTAGAGAGTCAGTGAATGAAGGGAAACCTTAGTATCTCAAAGGGCATCTTTTCCTGCTCTTTAAACAAAAGGAATAATATTTTTATCTTGCACTGGTCTTCATAAATTGTTTGTCAGCTCATGACTGTGCTGATTTAGCCCTCTTATCTATGTACAAACTCATGCCTCGCAGTCTGATATATGTACTATTCAAAGTGTTCCCACACTTCCTCCCTCATTCTTTCCTGTGCTTCCTCTCCTCGTGTTGGGGTGGAGAGGGTCCAGGCGGCTTCCATGGACTTGGCTGGACAACACTATGTCAGTGGTGATGGGCATGCTATTTCTTTTTATTCATCTTGATTGCTCTTATTCCTTGTGTATGGAATTGGATGGGCAGCTGGAGGCCCCTCATAATAATGCTGACAAGGAACCCTGTCCTAAGGATTTTTTTCCCCTCACAGGTTGTGTTAGCCCAGCTAAACCAGAGAAATAAACTCATAGACACACATATGGATATAAGGGAATGGTCTGTATACAAAAGGAATGGAACATTGAGAAAGCATCTCAACCCAGTCCAGTTCAAAGTCATAAATCTGGTATTTGCTCATATGTCTGATACCAGTCTATAATGTCTCCTTCTGACTTACGAAGTCACAGGACGGTGGGTACAGAGTCCCGGTGCTGGCAGGAGTCCCCTCATGGCTCCTTACTTCTAGGGCTCAGGTCCATCAGCCGCATCCAGTGGTGGTAAAAGCAACTCATCGCTGGCAGGGGTCTTCACGTGGCTTCTCCAGCTTCAGAGCTCTGGTTCCACCAGGGTAAAGCTGTGTGGCTTCTCCTCCTGCTTCTCCAGCTTCTGGGACACTGCCATCTTGTCTTCTCCATAGTTCGTTGTCTCTAAGACTAACTCCCAACAACTGGGAAGATAGCTTCTCATTTCCATGAGGGAAATATCACAAGGTTTCCCAGAAGTCTCAGGAGAAAACCATGCCCACATGGAAGTCTCATTGGCTACTCAATGGCTATCTCCAGATTAACAGGCTAGACTCCACCCCTACATCTCCATCATGAAATTAACATAAGCACATGACTGCCACACAGGTAATCTCTCACAAGATTTGCTGCTACTTTTGGCTGACCTCTAGTTGGCAGTTTCATGCAACATTCAAGTGAAACAAGCAGGAAACTGTTGATCCACAAGAATTGAATCCATCAGTTATCTAAGGGTAAATCTGTCCTTTGTGGTCCATCTCTATAGCCTGAGGGAACAGGATGAACTCAGGAGAAGAAACTTGCTGTGGTAATCACGTCACAGTACATTGTTCCTGAGTTGCATGTCTTCTGAGCCACTGTGCTGACCTCCTGCTTTATGACCTCTAGAGTAAAGAGGAGAAACAGATAGGCACGGAGGTTCATCCTATAGGGTTGGCGGTAGAAACCAATCAACGTGGATTGTGTAGGGAAGCGAATGGCTTCTGTTGCATTCTTTTCCAGGAAGGGCCTGTTTTGTGACACAGACAGACTCTCCCCAGGTCTCTGGTAGATAGAAGCTGTTAACCTAGAGCAGTGGTCCTCAATTTTCCTAATGCTTTGGCCCTTTAATACAGTTCCTCATGTTGTGATGCCCCCCCACCCCAAACAATAAAATTATTTTCGTTGCTTCCATATTTTTCAGACCATAAGATGCACTCCCCCCCAAAAAAGTGTGTGTGGGGGAAACAAGGGTACATTTTCTGGTCCAAAGGTGTGGTACCCAAAAACATTTTAGTATACTGGTACTATTTGTTTCAGAATATTTTTTTCTTGTTTTTCTGCTCTAAAAACTGATCAGATGCATCTTATGGTCCCAAAACTATGGGACTTTATAACTGTAATTTTGCTACTGTTATCAATCGGGTGACCCCGTGAAAGGGTCATTTGACTCCCAAAGGATTGCGTCCCCAGGGTGAGAACCACTGACCTATATCATTCTCTCTGGCACCTGCAGGCACAGTAATGGTCTCCCAGCAAGAGCTGAGTCCTTTTTGAATTAAAATTTACAGCCTCTGCTATCAACAAATCACTAAAGGTGCTTTAATCCCTATAATCATTTAGTAATCTTAATTAATAGTATCACACAAAACTCTCATCTTGACATTAAGACTTGCATTATTTTGAGAGCTAAAAGCATTAAGTAGCCAAGGAGGCTTCAAAAAGTTCAGGGAAGAAGTCAGTAAGTTTTATTTCCATTTTCCATGAATTTTTACCCACTTTTATGTTGTCCACCCTCCCCAGAGAGGAGTTTATATGTAAATTCTTGTGTTTGGTTCCCCATTTCTACCCCATTGTCCCCTTACCTTGCTGGTACTGCTACTCTCATTATTGGTCCTCAGGGGTTTATCTGTCCTGGATTCCCTGTGTGTCCAGTTCTTATCTGTACCAGTGTGCACCCTCAGGTCTAGCCAGATTTGTAAAGTAGAATTATACTGGATCATGATACTCAGGATCATGATACTGAGGGGAGGAAGCATTAAAGAACTTGAGGAAAGTTGGATGCTTCATTATTGCTACACTGCACTCTGACTGCCTCCTCCCCTCCCTGTGACCCTTCTGTATGGGGATGTTTACTTGCATACAGATGGACTTTGGATCTTCACTCCACAATGATATGATTTTTTTTTTGTTTGGTGTTGTCAATATCTGATACCTGATCCCATTAACACGTCGTAATAACACAGGCTGGTGTGCTTCTTTCATGTGAACTTTGTTCACTTATTTACCTTCAAGCCTTTAGGACCCTAGACTCTATATCTTTTTATCGACAGACACCATCAGCTTTTGGGGGCGGGGGGGGGGCATCACTGCTCTCCGGTGGTGGGAGTAGGAGGCCCAGCCCCACTGCTGGAACTGAACCTCCGTCCCAGTGGGCCGCAGTCCCGTGCACAACCACTGCGCCACCGGGGCTCAGCCCACCATCAGCTTTCTTCATTTGCTTATGCACCCGTTTTGTCTTCAGCAATTGTGTCAAGAAGGTGAGCACCATGGGATGCCAGTATAATAGAAGAAAGTGTTCTTGCATTGAGGAAGTAGAGAATTAAAATAATTTCTTCAAACCCAAAGATCTACTTTGGTTCTAGCTGCCTAGAAACAGAGACCAAGAGAGGTGATTCTGGTGCTTGTGATATATTGTAGGAGTGAGTACCCTTCAGGAGGAACCTTTCTGGGACTGAGAGAAGCAGAATACTGAAGAGGATTGAACTGAGGAAGTGGCTTCAGTTGCAATCTAGCTGTGGCCTCATCAATGGGTATGGTGGGGTGGTGGAGGTGGTAGTCTCCGGGATAAAACTATCATACTATAGACTGAT
>PVJH01039526.1:0-16340 GCA_004026705.1 Nesogale talazaci | reverse complement strand
TGTCTACTTGTTTCTTTTTAAAGTGACCTCACTATCAACATCTCTATCAGGAAGTGTGATGTAGTAGCAGAGCCAGGCTGGGACTGGCGTGTCTGTGAGGTAGGGCGGACCCCCTCAATGGCAGGGTGGGGAGGACGATGTGGCTGCTGCTTCCTGGAGATTACAGCCTTGGAAACCCCACAGGGCTGCTCTCTTCCAGTGACACTGAGTGGGAGTAGACTGTGGCAGTGAGTCATGGATGGATAGTCTGATGGGGTAGCATTGACGGCAGGATATTTAAAAAATCATTTTATTGGGTCTCACACAGTTCTTTTCATGATACATAGATACATACCCAGTGTCAAGCACATTTGTACAAATGCTGATGTCATTATTTTCAAAACATCTTTTTACTCCTGGTATCAGTCCCTCATTTTCACCCCCCCACCCTCCCTCCCTTATGAACCCTTGATAATTTATAAATTATTGTTATTTTTCAAGTCTTATACTGACCAATGTCTGCCTTTACCATCTTCTGTTGTCCATCCCCTGTGGGGGGGGGTGTTATATGTAGATTATTGAGATCACTTCCCCCTTTTCCCACCCACCTTCCTCTTACTCTCCTGGTACCACTACTCTCACTATTGATCCTGAGGGGTTTGTCTGTCCTGGATCCCTGTGTTTCCAGCTCTCATCTGTACCCATGGACATGCTCTGATCTAGCCAATCTGTGAGGTAGATCTGGGCTCATGATAGTCTCAAGGAAGGCAGCATTGAAGAACTAGAGGAAAGTTGTGTGTTTCATTGGTGCTATACTGCACCTTTACTGACTTGTCTCTTCCTTGTGACTCTTCTGTAAGGGGATGTTGAGTTGTCTACACATGGGCTTTGCGTTTCCACTCTGACAGGGCAGGGTTTAATGTTAGACAAACCTGGACTGTGATCTCAATTTATTGACTGGCAAATGATGCATTTATTTTCTATAAACATGTGTTTCTTTTTTAAAATCATTTTATTGGGGGCTTGTACATCACTTATCACAATCCATACATACATTTACTATGCCAAGCCCCTTTGCATGCCTGCTGTTGTCATCATTCTCCAAATCTCTGCTTTTCCACTTGAGCCCTTGATATCAGCTTCATCCCATCCCCTCCCCACTCCTCCCTGCCCTACCACAGCCATTACTTTATAAATTATAATTATGTCATATCTTAGATTGCCCAACGTCTCCCCTCGCCTACTCCTCCGATGACCGTCCTCCAGAAAGGAGGTTATGTGTAGGCCCTTGGCTCCCCCTCTTTACCCCACCTTCCCTTCACCGATCCATTAACATGTATTTCTGTAAGTAAGAATAATAATGCTAATTTCACAATAATATAGGAAAAAGTAAAATTATGTCTGTGAAATCCTGGCCATGAGCATATGTTCAATAAACGTTGGTTTCCATCCCTTTGAAAACACCAGTCTAATGTGTACTCCACTTCACTACCAAGGCTTCTTGGTATCAGGACTTGCTAAAGCAGACTCGTGAGCCCTATCTTCAGAATATATGGAGCAGGCACTAAGCATTTCTAGTAAGCTCACAGATGATGCTGATGCACAGTCTGTGACCACTCTTGAAAGGCGCGAGGTAATTTTCAGAAGAGGTCTGGTCTGGCCCTCTTGCTAGTAGATCTGTCTTGGACACTGGTAATTTCTACTCACATCTCCATTCTTATAACCCAGACTTCCCCAAACCAAACCAGTTCCACCCAAGTCAACTTTGACTCATGATGACCATAAAGAACAGAGCAGAACTGTGCCATTGGGTTTCCAAGGTGGAACTCTGCTAGAGAAGCAGACTGTCACACGTTTCCCCGAAGATCGATGGGTTTCAACTGCTGACCTTTAGTTTAACTGAGGGATCTAACCACTATGAAACCAGGACTTCTTATAATACAGACCAGTCTCCTCGTAGTTCAGAAATGGAGTAATAACTCCAATCTTTATGGTTCAAAACAAGAAGGGCTTTCTAATGTGCAGCAGAAATGCTGGCCTCTAATAAGTATACTCTGAATTTATACTGGAAAGTCCACTTGGTACATTTGAGCCCACTGGTGCAGCCACTGTGTCAATTGATCTTACCCAGGTCCTTCCTCTTTTCCGAAGCCCCTCTCCTTTATCAAGTTTGACTGGTCTCTTCTGATGATATGCCCAAAGTACATGAGACAAATTCCTGCCATCCTCACTTCGAAGGAGCATTTTGGCTGTACTTCTTCCTAGGCAGAGCTTCTTGTTCTTTTGATGGTCCATGGCACTTGCAGTCGTCTTTGCCAGCAGCACCACTGAAATGCATGGATTCTTCTCCGGACTTCCTCATTGGATGTCCAACTTGTACTTGCAAATGAGGCAAAAGGAGATCTCCAGGCTTGGATCAGGAGCACCATAGTTCTCAAGGTAACGTCCTTCCTCTTCGCTATTCTAGAGAGGTCTTGTGCAACAGATGTACTCAACGCAATCGTTTTTTCATCACTTGACTGCTGCTTCCATGAACATTGTGGATTGACGCGAGAAAAAAAAATCCTTGACAGCTTTAACCTTTCTCCTTTTATCATGATGTTACCTCTAGTTCCGTGGTGAGGATTTTGATCCTCCTCAATTTGAGTTTCAATCCCTACTGAAGGCTACAATCCTTGATCTTCATCAGCAAGTGCTTCAATTCCTCTTCACTTTCAGCAAGCAAGGTTGTATCATCCACATATAGATTGAACAAATATGGTGGGGGCATACAACCCTGTGCCCCACCCTTTCAGCTTGTAAACCACACAAAATGCCCTGGTTCTGTGTACACCCCGGTCTTCTGATCCATGCACGACTTGCTCATGAGCACGGTGAAGTGTTCAGGAATCCCCATCCTTCCGAAGGTCATCCATTGTCTGTTTATGGTCCCCGCAGTTAAATGCCTTTGCATAGTCAATGAAAAACATGAAAACGCCTTTCTGGTATTCTCTGCTTGGAGCAAGGATCCATCCGACATCATCAATGACATCCCTTGTTCCAAGTCTCTTCTGAATCTGGCCTCAACTTCTGGCAGTTAGTTCCCTGTCACTGTATTGCAAGAACCATTATTCAGGATTTTTTTTTGGGGGGGGGGGCATCACTGCTCTCTGGTGGTGGGAGTAGGAGGCCCACCCCCACTCCTGGAATTGAACCTCCATCCCAGTGGGCCACAGTCCCGTGCACAACCACTATGCCACCAGGGCTCAGCCCACACCACCGGGGCTCAGCCCTCAGGATTTTTTTTTAAAAAGATCATTTTATTGGGAACGTTTACAGTTCTCATAACAATTCATACATCAATTGTATCAAGCATATTTGTACACAAGTTGTCATCTTATTTTCTCTTTTTTCTTTACTTCTGAACTTCTTTTACTTAATCACTTTATTGGCATCTCATACAACTCTTATCACAACCCATCCATCCATTGTGTCAAGCACATTTGTACATTTGCTGCCATCCTCATTCTCAAGACATTTTCATTCTACCTGAGCCCTTGGTATCAGCTCCTCGTTTTTCCTCTCCCTTCCCCACCTTCCTCCCCTCACAAACTCTTGATAATTTATGAATTATTATTTTTCCATGTCTTATACTGACTGATGTCTCCCTTCACCCACTTTTCTGTTGTCTATCCCCTTGTGATCCGTTTCCTCTTTCTCCCCCACCCTACCCTTACTCTCCTGGTATCACTACCCTCACTCATTATTGGTCCTGAGGGGGTTATCTGTCTTGCATGTCCTGTGTTTTCAACTGCTATCTGTACCCATGTACATGCTCTGGTCTAGCCAGATTTGTAAGGTAGAATTGGGATCATGATAGTGGAGTGGGGGAGAAAGTGACCAGACATCCCACTTTTGGCAGGACTGTCCCAATTTTAAACAATTTTTCCCATGTCCCTCGGCATTTTTAAAAAGTCCCGATTATTGGAAAGAATGCACAAGTTAGGAAACAACCCCCCCCCCCCGGTCAATGGTGTCCTGCTTTGCCAATATTAAAATCTGGTCACAAACTTGAATGTTTCATTGGTACTCTACTGCACCCTGACTGGCTTGCCTCCTACCTGCTACCTTTCTATAAGGGAATGTCCAGTCGTGTACAGCTGGGCTTTGGGTCTCCACACCCCCTTTATTCACAATGGTATAATTTTTTGTTTTTTGATGCCTAATACCTGATCCTATTGGCACCTTGTGATCACACATGATGGAGTACTTATTCCATGTGGGCTTTGTTGCTTCTCAGCTAGAGGGCAACTTGTTTATATTCAAGCCTTTAAGACCCCAGATGCTGGGCACCATAAGCTTTCTTCACCATATTTGCTTATGGACCCAGGATGGTTAGCGTCATGGAATGCCAGATTAATAGAACAAAGTGTTCTTGCATTGAGGGAGTACTTGAGCCAAGGCCCAATGTCCATCTGCTATCTTAATACTAAATCTATAAATATATATATATACATAGATCTATTTCTCCATTATCATATAAATATATTTACAAATGTACATGCCTGTATTAAGATCTCCATAAATGCCCTTTGTCTCCTATGTCTTAACTCTATTTCCTTTTACTTTCCTCTTGCCCCACTGTCATGCTCAGCTTTCATTTGAGTTTCAGTAATTCCTCTCAGTTACATTGCCCTTGATCAAGCCCTACCAGGCCTCCTACACCCTCCTCGCCATTGATTTTGGATCACTTGTTGTTCCCTTGTCCCTGGGTTTGTTCAAACCCACTTCCTTTCCCCCCACCTCCCCCTTTTGCGTTTCCCCCAGGAACCATTGGTCCCATTGTTTTCTCCTCCAGATTTTTTATCCAGCCTATCTTATCTAGATAGACTTGCAGAGATAATAATAAAACAAGACAAAAAAAACAAGACAGAGCAAAACAAAGCAACCAAAGAAAACAAAACAACAACAAAACCAAGGATAAACAAAGAAAAGCCTGTAAATAGTTCAAGGTCTGTTTGTTGACCTTTAGGTGTGTTTTCCAGTGGAATGTTTTCCAGGTGCCACATCCTGCCCACAAAGTCTAGTTTTGGTATTCTCTGGGGACTTTGTTACTCTGCTCCCGTTACTGTTCTGTTGCACGCCTTTAGTGTTTCACCTTGATGTGGTGGGGTCAGATCAAGGGCAATGCACTATGCCACCAGTGTTGTCACCCATATACCTCTAGGTAGGTGAGAATTTCTCATAGTGGGACCGGTCCTATGGACCTCTCTGTGCATTGGTTGCTCTGAACGGGAATATCATCCTCAGGGTTTTGTGGACCAGAATGTGCTCCACTCTCTCTTCCTTTCCCCCTGTGTGCTCTGATTAGACATGCTCCTCTCCCTGAGCTGTAGCTTCAGTGCTGTCCTCTGAAGTGAACTCTTCTGTGGGGAGAGGTTGCAGTCCACATAGTTGTGATTGGGGCTGGCCCCTGCTAGGTGATCTTAAAGCAAAATTTTACTTGTGTTTGATATCAATATGAATCTCTTTCAGTCATTTAACCAAGTAGCTATCTTCCAAATTTGCTGGCATAGATGAGTGAGTGTGTTAATACCCTTTTGATGGGTATTCCCTCAATTCCTGGACCTCTATTTTTGGCTAATATATTCAGTGCGGTTTGAACGTCTTCCTTCCGCACCATTGGTTCTTGCTGATATGGAACCTCCTGAAACAGTAGAATACTGACGAGAGGTGGCTGTCATTCATAGCCTGCAAACTGGGTGCTCAGCATTTTAGGTCTAAACTGTTCCCTCCTCCATTCTTGTATTTTTTAAATTTACCATCCTTGCATCTCAAAGGCTGGTGTGCTTTTAGCATGTGAACTTAGCTGACACCTTACTTAGATGACTGCTTGTTTTAAGACAAGCCTTTAAGACCCTAGATACTTTCTGATAGCTGGGCACCATCTGGCTTCTTCACTCGACATTTCTATAGCACTCTTTAGTGAGCTCTTCATGAGAGTTAGAGCAAGTAGGACCACAGTCTTTGCTCTTAGATTAGGGATACAATTCAACGTGAACTAAAAATCCACATATACAGCTATGGTTTATACATGCCCCTTGTCCATTTTATATTATTTTATTAACAAGTTTACAGGGACATAATCCATATATCCAATTCATTAGTTCATGCATATCAAGAAGACTTGCACAATCATTGCCACAATAAAATTAGAAAATTTTCTTCTTGTATTCCTTGTTATTAGCTCCCCTTTACCCCCCAACTTGCCCTGCCACACCCCCAAGAAATCTTTAATCTTTAATCCAGTCCTGAATTTCACATACTGAAAAGCATACCAAAAAACAAACAAAGAAACAAACAGAAAAAGCTAACAACACTAAAAACGTATAATAAAAACCTCAACTGGAAAGAAAATATTAAAAACTAGAATAATTTTAAAATGGATCGAAAGGAAGATCACAATATGAGGTATTAAATGTAGCCTAGTTACATCTGCAATAACCTGTTTTCCAATGCACACTGCAGGATAGCTAGACCATTCACATCACTAGTCTGAGGGGATTTGCTGGATGCTTGATCAGGTGTATTTCCTTTCACTTTTTAAAAAAACTGATACAACAGTTAAGTGAGTCAAAAAAGGGAATTAAAAAAAAAAGGGGAATCAAATCAAGTGTTACATTTTAACCCAACTATATCTACTATAATCATCTCCACAATACTTTCTATCTGTTAAGAAGGCTATTTACCTCCCTCTTCTATTGTCAAAGGGTAGTCACTGGAGGCTTAATCTATATTTGGACCTGAACACAGATTTTGGGCTTCTGCTGTCATCCATAACCTTCTGCAAACTCGGTGTTCACAATTTAATCTCTGATACCTTTCCCTCCTTTGGATTTGAATTATATTATTTACAATCTTTGGCTCACACAGGCTGATGTGCTTCTTCCATGTGGACGTAGTTGATGCTTTACTTAGATGGCTGCTTGTTTGAAGACAAGCCTTTAAGACCACAGACCCTATTCTTTCTGACAGCTGGGCATCATCTAGTTTCTCCACCACACTTTGCTCTAGCACCCATATCTTCAGTGAGCTCTTCATGAGGGTAAATATCAAGCAGGGCCATGTCATAAGAACTAATTGATTTTAGATTGTGGATTTGACTCACTTTAGGGACCTCACAGTCATTTTATGTTAGAGGACATTATTAATCCTCTCCCTGAGGCATAAGGTAATTCTATTGACTGTGCCATTAATTTAGCCAATGACATAAATTTGAAGCACAGTTGATAAAAAGAAATCATACAAGTATGAACTGGCTATAAAAACCACAATATATGAAATATTGATCAGATACCCAATTTTTTAGAAAGAACTAAAGCACAGTAAGTGGGCAAGAAAAACTTCTTCAATAAATGCTGCTGGAAAAATTGGATCTCCACCTACAAAAGAATGAAACAAGACCCATAACTTATGCCATGTGCCAAATAAACTCAGTATAAGAATTAAAGACAGGCTGAGCCCCGGTGGTGTAGTGGTTGTGTGCGGGACTGCGGCCCACTGGGATGGAGGTTCAATTCCAGCTCCCAGGAGCAAAGGCTGGGCCTCCTACTCCCACCACCTGAGGGCAGTGATGCCTAAAAAAAAAAAGAAAAAGAATTAAACACATAAATATAAGCCTTAGAACCATAGGAATCATCGATGAAAAAATATGGACAGACTTAAGGGCTCTATTATAAAACATGAATCCACTACTAAACATAATGAAAAAGACCCACACAGAAGACAAGAAGACTGAGCCTGTGTTAGACTGGGTTGACTAGGGAAACAAAGTCATAGACTCTTACATGTGTAAAAGAGTTTTTATACATTATTGAGAAAACATCCCAGTCCAGTCCAGATCAAGTCCATAAGCCCGATATTAGCCCATATGCCCGATACCAGTCTATGAAGTCCTCTTCAGACTCACAAAAACACATGCAATGATGCCAAATGCAGGAAGACGACAGGCCATTGGGTGGAAAGTCTTGTGGATCCAGAGGCGGTGGAAGCGTCTCAGCACTGACATGACTCCTCCAGGCCCAGGACTCTGGCTCCATCAGTGTAGCTCCATGTGGTTTGTCAACAGGAATGTCTCACAGGGAGAGAGTCTGTGTCTGACCTCCAGTGAGCTATTTATAGCACCTCCAAATGAAGCCAACAGACTGCGACCTGGTTGACAGACTAAACTCCACTCTTTTTTTCTTTTGGCCTCACTGCCCCCTGGTGGGAGTAGGAGCACTTCACTCTTAATAGTCTCAAGTTGACACCAAATTATGTAACGACCACAAAGCCCTTCTAAAAACACATGAGAAGACATCCTCAAAGGAGTAAAAGGAGAACTCACATATTGGGAAAATTCATTTGACAAAGTTAAATGAATGATTTCAGCAGTCTATAGAAAATGTAAGCACCATAGGCCAAGCCCTGGTAGCGTAGCTGTTGTGTGTGGGACTGCGGCCCACAGGGTTGGTGGTTCATATCCAGCAGCAGCTCTCCAGGAGCAAGGCTGGGCCTCCTACTCCCACCAGGGGGCAGTGATGCCCCCCCACACACAAAAGAAAATGCAAGCACCTTAATAAAAACAGTCCAATAAAAAATGGACACAGGGGGCTGAGCCCCGGTGGTGTAGTGGTTGTGCGTGGGACTGCGGCCCACTGGGACGGAGGTTCAATTCCAGCAGTGGGGCTGGGCCTCCTGCTCCCACCACCGGAGAGTAGTGATGCCCCCCCCAAAAATACAAAAACAAACAAAAACACGCAAAAAAATGGACACAGGACAGGAATAGACCATTTACTAAAGATGTCATCCTGGCACACAACAATCATATGCTATGAGACAAATGCAAATTAAAACTATGATGAGATAACACCTCACACTGACACTCTTAGGAAAAAAGAAAACAAAGTAATAAATGCTGGAGATAATGGGGAGAGACTGAAACACTCACATATTGCTAGTGGCGTTACAGAATTGTACACCACCATGGAAAACAGTATGGAACTTCCTTAAACAAATAGGAATACAAATACCTTATGACCCATGATTTCTTGTAGTCTGTACCATAAAGAAATAAACAGCAAAACATGGATGGATATATGCACACCCATGTTTATCATAGCAATTTGAATAATAGCAAAAGGACCAAAATAATCACAAGCTCCATCTCTGGAGGAATGGATAGATAAACTCTAATATGCATACTCAGTGGAATTTACACATCCATAGAAAACAAGGACAAGTTTGTCAGACACATGACAAGGACAAGATGAGGGAACATTTTGTCCAGCACAGCTAGCCAGTCTCATAGAAGTAAATGTTTAATGACACCATTATTATAAAGAAAAAGAAAAAAATGGTTACATATCAAAGGAAAAGACTTTGAGGACTATGATGAGGCCAGGGGAGAGAGCAGGAGCAAAGAGGGATGGAGGGCAAATGGGTGGGGAATATTTTGAAATAAGAAGAACCGCATACACAGTGTGGTGGTGGTGGTGGTGCGGAGTTCACTGGTCTGAAACAAGGGCTGTGCAATGTGTAGACCAGGGGCCCTCAAACTTTTTAAACGGAGGCAATTCCCTGTCTTTCAGACCAGTGGAGGGCCAGGCTATAGTTAAAAAAAACAACTATGAACAAATTCACTGTGGCCCCGGATGAGTCGGTTGCTAAACAGGACAGCAGTGGTGGCAAAAACAGCCAGTGGGCCGAATAAATGTCCTCGGCGGGCCACGTGTGACCCACGGGTCGAAGTTTGAGGACCGCTGATGTAGAGGATGTTTTTCTTTGTGTTATAGCCACAAATAATACTGATGAGGGCAGTGATGCCCGCACCGCCCCCCAACCAAAAAAAAAAATACTGATGAAAAGGACAGTTGGCCATCAAAGACTGCTACATGATGACTACCCAGCCCCTAATCACCCCCAACCTTCAAATCTTCCTAGCAGAAGCCCCAGACCTTATAGAAGAGAGATGAGTTGACACCTCCGTGCCTTTCCTGGGTTCAAACTTGCAAATCCCTGAGCATAATAACACGGTGGTCTTAAGCTACCACGTTGTGGCTCCATTTGTTACAAAACAGCTGTTGCAGTGATGCCACAAAAATAAAAACAACAACAGCTGTTAACATAAGGAACCTTAGTGGTGCAGTCATGAAGTGCTTAGCTGCTAGCTGACAGGCCAGAGACTCAAGACCAGCTGCTCCATGGGAGTCAGCTGCAGCAGCCCTCTGCCTCCCTACAGACAGATGGTGGTCCTGGATTCCACCTTACGGGGCAATCGATTCGACTTTGCCCTGGGTGGTCAGGAGCTGTGGGATTCTTCTTGCTGGCAGACCATCACAGTCAATAACACGTGTTTGAAATGATTTTTGTTCACAAATGTTTCCCTGATGAGTTTAGGCACTTACCTTGGCCCTTCCTGGCAGTCATTCACAAGTCCTTGGAGAACAACAGGCAACGCTGCGTTGAGGGTCTTTAATGCACCACTAAATGAATGGGTGTCGGACACACTGGACAGTCCGGTGACTCAGGAGCACAGATAAGATCTTCAGATTCATGTACGTGATGATTACGAGTCTATTCACAAGTTATCTCTTCGGGAGTGGTTACTTACAGTGGGCTGTCCTGGAAGAAAAAGGAGAGCCCTGTTCCTGGGAGGGAGTAAAATCTCTCAGGGAGTTTAGCTAATCTGAATAGGTCAACCCAAACCACTCCTGTGCAGGGCAGGCCCAAAGGAGCACAAGGATCTGTGCTCTTTAAATATGCTAGCTGCCCCAAAAGGGGGTCCCGCATTATGGCTGGCGCGGGGGAATCCTTTAGATTAGGGTCATTAAGAAATAATTCACAATGAAGTGCACATGCTTAAAATGTTATGCTTCGGACTGAGCCCTGGTGGCGTAGTGGTTGTGCGCGGGACTGCGGCCCACTGGGATGGAGGTTCGATTCCAGCTCCACGGAGTAAAGGCTGGGCCTCCTACTCCCACCACCTGAGGGCAGTGATGCCCCCAAAAAACAAAACAAACAAACAAAAACAGCAAAATGTTATGCATCGTTGAAACCGTAACCATAACCATAACCATAACCAAGACAGTGAACATAACTATCACCCCCACCCCCCAAAAGTTTCCTTCTGGTCTTTTGAAACCCCTCCTTTTAGTCCTTCCCCACCCTCCCAAGGACAAGTGGTTATTGGATTTGGGGACTTTACTGTTGGCCTTGTTTTAGGAAGCATGTTGCCCCTAGCGGTCACCTGCGGTAACGACATCTTGGTAAAGGAGAAACCTGGAAGTTTTCTCAGTGGGGAGATTATTGTTGATTGATTTTTTTTTGGGGGGGGGGCAATCACTGCCCTCTGGTGGGAGTGGGAGGCCCACCCTTGCTGCTGCTGGATTTGAACCGCCAAGCCAATAGGCCGCAGTCCCTCACTCAACCACTACGCCACCGGGGCTCAGCCGATTGATTTTTACAAACCGTTTTTGTCCTTTTGATTTTTCAAACATTTTTATTGTGAACTAGGTGCATGTTTGCAGGGCAAGTCATTAGTTTTGCGTTCAACAATCCGTAGTCGTTGGGTTTCAATTCATGCTGGCAATCCCTCAAGTTACTATCACGGATTCCCACTTCCCCTCTGTGTCCTGGTTCCTTTCCTCTTTCTTTCCTAACCCTCTGAACTTTGTCCTGGACAAACGCTACCCCTTCGGGAGTCTGACGCAGGTCGAGCTTCAGTTCCACACCTGAAGGGTAGCGAAGGGTGACAGTCTTGGGGCTCCACCAGCTTCTATCGGACCAGTAAGCTTGGTCTCTTTTATGATTTTGAGTTTCCACTGCGCTCAGTGTGGTGATCCTTTTTAGAGCAGTTGGCAGTGGTAACTGGACACTTGCTGGTTCTTCTGGCCCCAGGGTAAGAGAGACTGGTGGCTGCAGGGCCCTTACTCCACTGGATTAATCATTGCCCTGTCTTGATTTCCATCACTCCTTTTTGTTCTGAATTGGGACAGAGCAGTAGATGCACTATAGGTGGCTGTTCTCGGAGCTTTGACAACTCCGGTCAGTACCTGTCTTAGACAAGATTCTCTGGAGAAACAAAACCAGGACCCTAGTAATTTTATATATATTTCTATAGATAGAAAGATATCTAACATAAGAAATAAACAGTTAACTAATCTATAAAGCAGTACGAAGGGCTCGGTGCAACTCACTGTGTGAGACAGCTAGTACACTGGCAGGCCTTCGAGTCTTGAGGGCCGCCAGGTAGTCCTCTGTAGAGCAATTCAGGCTCTCGGGCCACAAGCAGCAAACAGCAAGGCAGGTCACCAACAGTCAGCCTGATGACAGGGTCCAACAGTCCCCAGCTCAAGAGATGTCAATTCCACTTGCGTGGCAAAGTAGGGCTGAAGGAACCTCAACTCACAGCAATACAGTCCACGAATTAGGTGTCCCATGGGGAGTGTAGCTGGCAAATGCAGACACAGGACAAGCAAGACAGCTGCCTGGTCTGAAGATGCAGGCGCGAGAAAGAAAGGCGAGACTGGCGGAGCCCTTTACATCTCTGCCCTTCAGTTAACCTCATGGGGCTCTGCTAGCCAGTCTCTGCCTCCCCCCAAACAACTGTCCTCTGCATGAGTCTAATAAGAAGGTAGAGGAAGACACTAATAGGATTCCTCTGTGAGTAATTGTGACCAGGAGTCCCTGGAGCGGCATCTTGTTCTACAGAAAAAGATTCCTCTGAGAAGCCAGAAGTGCACTTCATTCTCTGGACTCCAGATCCCCATGCAGCGAACCTCCTGGATCGAGAAGACAGCCACAACATCAGAGGAGCAGCAGCAGAACCAGGAGCCAGAGCATGGGACCAGAGGATTTTCCACCCCCCAGAGGCAGTACAGCAGACTGCTTTTGTGCAGGAGGCTGGCTTGTAGAATGGTGGAGGGTGCCTCGGGTCCTTAATTGGGGAACTCTGACTTCCTGACCCATGGAAGTGGAGCTGAAGGCCTTTGGGTTGAGGCTTAGAGGAGTAGGGGTGCCTCTGGGGACTTACTTCAGGAAGCTGGGTTTGTGGCTCCATCCACTGGCCTGTGATAATCCTGCATTTGGCATCACTGCATGTATTGTGTGAGTCTGAAGAGGAATTTACAGACTGGTATCAGACACGTGGGCCAAGATCGGACTTAGGGACTTGATCTGGACTGGGCTGGGGTATTTTCTTAATATACAACGACTCTGTGATACTAAGTTCTCTCAAACACACATAAAAGTGTCTCTGGATTTGTTTCTCCAATCAACCCAGACCAAAGCATATTTAATTTTTTGTAAATAAAACCATCTTATCCCCTGCAAAGTATTGTCCATTATACTTGATACATTTGTCAAATCTGCAATTCCACTCTTAGAAACATTTTTCAAGCTCATCTGTTTGGATGGCTGGCAGCACATCCTTTGTTTTTTTCTCCACTTCTTCTACATTGTCAAATCACTGTCCTTTCATGTTCCTTTTCATTTGTGGAAACAAAAAGAAGTTGCATGGAGCAAGGTTAGGTAAGTAAGGTGCCTGGGGGAGAGAGGCGTGCTGTTTTTTGCCAAAAACTGGCATCCTGAGATGGTTGTGAGGGCAGGTGCATTGCTATGGTGGTAAAGCCAATCAGTCCCCTGTCTGCCACAAATCAGGCCTTTTTTGTTGGACACTGTTATGCAATATTTTCAGAACCTCTAAATAGAAAGCTCTATTGATAGTCTGATGTGGTGAAATGAACCCAAATGCACTCTTCCCCTCCTATAAAACAAACAAATGAGCATTGTCGATCTTTGATTTCACATGACAAGCTTCTTTGGGGGTATGGTGAGATGGCATCTTCCCCTCGCTCGATTGATGGTTGCTTTTGGGGTCATAAGAATAGCACCATATCTTGTCACCAGTAATGACCTTGGGAAAAACGTCTGGGTCACTTCAGAGCTGATCTTTCAAAGCAAGCCATGTTTCCACTAGATGCTCTTTTTCCTGGAGAGTCAGAACCAGAGACAAATTTCACAGGGACCCTTCTCATTCCCAAATCTTCTAAAATTTGTTGGACCAAACTCCAAGATAGTCCAGATAATATCCCCGTCTCTTCAAGGGTCCATCATTAGTCTTTGAGCACAAGTGCAAAACATTTGTCAACATTTCATCCATTTGGGAAGTTGATGGACATCCAGAATGAGGTTTGTCAACAATCGACATTTTACCTTTTTTGAAATAAGAAAAACATTCATACACTTAGTTTTCCCCTTAGTGCTGTCTTTATACACTGTGTTCAACATCACAACAGTTTCTGTGACATTTTTTCCAAGCAGCTGCACATGGTACTATTAAATTGACCATCACAAAAAATGAAGTTCTAATGAAACTGCTTTTATGAAAAAATTCCCTGTGATCATAGAGAACATTCCTAGGTGAAGGCACTGGGTGCACTAATTCAGAGTGAGTTGCTGGATGCTCACCTAGTGGAAAAAAAATCATACTATGGAAGCTTCACCCAGCAGAGTTTTCCTTTTTTTTTTTCCTTTTTAGTGGTCCCTTGTATACTACCTCCTGAAATGGTAGACTCTCGACTAGTTACAGTAACTGTGCATTCTTTTCTTCTTTTCTCATTTCCCATCTTTCCTTGATGCTTCATTCAATATTTTACTTGAAGAACCTTTCAAAATTGCAATTATTCCAGGTCCAGATATGCTGAGCATGTTCTTCCTTTTTTTGTTTTCTAATTCTAGGTTCTTGCATATTTTGGTAGATTTGGATTAGTCTTCTCGACATGCCTTTTGAAATTTTCTATTCAGCTCCTGAATGTCATCCTTTAGTCTATTTGCTTAAGCTACTCTACTCTTAGGGGCAAGTTTGAGTTTGTTTTGTTTTTTTTGTTTTGTGGGCATCACTGCCTCCTGGTGGGAGTAGGAGGCCCAGCCTTGCTCCTGAAGAACCGCTCCTGGACTTGAACTGCCAACCCTGTGGACCGCAGTCCCACACTCAACCACTTACGCCACCGGGGCTCAGCCCAAGTTTGAGTCTCTTCTGATATCCACTTTGAGCTTCTCTTTCTTGTCTTTCTTGGTCTCACCAAGACATAAAATATAGAGGGAAGTGGAGGTGAAGATACACTCTCTGAGAACACCCGCATTTAAGTGCTAAATGGTGGAAGGATTTAATACAAGAAACTATGATGGACAGTGCCCAAAAGGGTAAGAAAGATCAAATGAGATGATTCTCTTTGCTCCTGTTGGATATTGACTGTATCTGCTATTCAGTGGGCTCTGTCTTCAACCTATGTTCAGAACAGGGTAGACCTACCTCTGTGGGTTTCCAAAAGTGTGGCTTTTTTTTTTTTTTTGCAAAAATGGAAAGCCTTGTCTTTTTCCCTCAGAGCATCTTGTGGTTTCTAGCTGTTCACCAATGAGATGAGATGAGTTGGAATCCATTGCATGTCAGTGATCTTCACCCCATAGGTGCCTCTCTGGTTTAAGGCACCAGAGGTCTTATCTGTGCTCCTGCAGTACTCTCCTGTGTGAGTCCAGGTAGACTAGAGAAACAAATTCATTAACATGCATATGGATAAAAGGGAGAGGCTTATATACAAGAGGAATGGAACATGGAGAAAGCATCCCAACTCAGTCTAGTCCAAGCCCACAAGTCTGATATTAGTCAATACCAGTCTATAAAGTCTTCTACAGATTCATGACACACATGCAATGATGCCAGGACAATCACAGGCCAGTGGGTGCAGAGTGCATATCCAGTGGCAGTGGAAGCATCTCAGCGCTGGCAGAGGTTTCCCCGTGTCTCCTCCAGTTTCCAGAACTCAGGGTCTATCAGCATGCTGCCATGTGTCTTGTCAGCTACAACGTCTTCCAGGGAGTGAGCCTTGTGTCTTGGCAGCAGAGCGTCTTCAAGGAACTGAGTCATAAGTCTTTCACCTCCAAGGGGAAAATACAGCCAGATTTCCCAGAATTCTCAGGAGAAAGCCACACCGACACAGAGGTCTCATTGGCTATCTCCAGATTGACAGGCTAGATTCCACCCCTACACTTCCAATCCTGATATTGACACGAGATTACATGACTGCCACATCTCCTCACTGGTTGTGTGAGGCTGGGTTCTCTAGAGAAACAAAACCAGTGACAGTCATCTATGTATAAAAAAGAACTCTAGATCAAGAAGGCATCCCATCCCTTCGGTCTCAAGTCCATGGGTCCAATGCTCATCCATCCCTCCATTCCAATCCCCATTGCTTTGTCTCATGTTCATATTCCTTGAAAATGTCAAGCGTGTTCCTGGCTCCAGGGCCTTTGCTCTAGCAGGTCCTTTTGCTTAGTTTTCTCCT
>PVJH01039525.1:0-16333 GCA_004026705.1 Nesogale talazaci | reverse complement strand
TGCCTCTCTCCTGCCCCTCAATGCTGGATGCTCTCCCTCATCATGTAATCCCTTCCCCCACTCTCTCTCTCCACATGGACCATCTAGTGGGGCAGAGGTGAGCATGTACCATGAAACAATATATGTCTGACTTCTTTTCTCTCTCTCTTGATCTCTATGTCATTATAATAAATAATAATTATCGCTGCACAACTGCCTGTTGAACCCTTGTTGTGAGTATATCAGAAACTGGCCACTTCTGATATAGAACCAGTGGTTCTGCCCGACTCTGTGTGACAGGAAAGAAGCAAGTGCTGATGTGGTGGGGCTGGTGCGGTGGCAGAATATGTGCGACTGCTTCTGGTAAGTGACAGCATAGCTTGACCACCGCCCTCCTGCACTCTTACGGAGCCATGTGCCACCATCCAGTGGACAATCCTGTGTGAACAGGAGCCCACTGAGGTCCCCAGATGATTTTTTCGATTGTGAACTAAAGGCCAACAAGGACTCTCACTGTAAGGCGCATCATGATGAAAATGAGCACTAGTTATTTTTTTAATTTTTGGGGGGTGGGGCATCACTGCCCTCTGGTGGGAGTGGGAGGCCCAGCCTTGCTCCTGGAGAGCTGCTGCTGGATTTGAACCGCCAACCCAGTGGGCCGCAGTCCCACACTCAATCACTACGCCACTGGGGCTCAGCCTGAGTACTAGTTATTTTTATCATCAGTCATGTTTGGGGCTGGTGCACAAGATGAATTGTCTTTGACTGAAGCAGAGGCGATGACTTTTGAAGGCAGCCCAGTTACAGTAGCACTAGCAACTCTGAAAACCGTTAATGTTCTCACCTGAGGGGTTTGCAATAAAGTCACCTGTGGTCCTCGGAGCATGGCTCCGGCTGATGCATGTCAGTGGGCTTCCTCCCTCCTTCGCTGTGAGGGTCAGATGACAAGGAGGAAGAAGTGACACTCTTAAGTCTACCAGGAACGTGACTTGACTCTGTGAGTGGTAGCAAGTTGCACAAGAAAAAGCTTGCTGCTGCGGAAGACGGTGATGATGAAGACAAGTTCGACGACAGTGATGGTGAGGGTGTTGGAACTGAAAGGAAAGCTCTGGTGATGAAATCGACATGAAACACACTGACTAAAAATGTACAAAAATTCAGCTAGAATGAACAAGACTCGTAACCACTAAAAATAAACATTACCCATGCCTGTATGGCACTAGAAGTTTTATTTATTTATTTGGGCACTGCAGATTTTATCTCCCTCTCTTTCACTGTGCAGCTAGCTAAATACTCATATTGAGTGTGCTACTATGTATGACCATTAGATAAGCAAGCATACTTTTTTCATGAAAAGCAGAACTTACAGTACTCCAAATTAGTGCATTTTCACTCCAAGGTTCTGACCCCACATACTGAAAGGGGAACTGCAGTGATGTAGCCATTGCACAAAAACACAGAGCCCTCCTGTTTGAAATTGTCTTATCGTTTTTGTCAAGTGATTTGTATTGTCCTTTACCGCAGAACATCATTCTTCAAGAGGCTTTTGCTACTTAGAAATAGCCAGGGAGGGCTGAGCCCCAGGGGCGTAGTGGTTGTGCGCAGGACTGCGGACCACTGGGACAGAGGTTCGATTCCAGCTCCACGGAGCAAAGGCTGGGCCTCCTACTCCCACCACCTGAGGGCAGTGATGCCCCCAAAAAACAACAACAACAACAAAGAAATAGCCAGGGAAATTTGGACTATAGTTGATGAATAAAGTATGTAAGGTAGGTATATTTTGCATAAAGACAAATTGAGAAATAATAAGATGTTCTGCATACTACATGCACTGGGAATAGTTACTTTAAAAATGTATTCTAGGAGAACCCACCACAATGATCTACATATAACCCCTTTCCAGGAGAATGGACAACAGAAATGTGGGTGAAGGGAGGCATCAGTCAGTGTAAGACATGGAAAAAATGTATATATTATCAAGGAAGGGGGGGAAGAGCTGATACCAAGGGCTGAAGTAGAAAGAAAATTTTTTGAAGATGATGATAGCAACATATGTACAGAGGTGCTTGACTCAATGGATGGATGGATGGAGTGTGATAAGAGCTGGATGAGTCCCCAATCAAATGATTTTAAACAAGTGTCTTCTAAGTCATTTTGTGCACTGGATTAAGTTGACTAAGGTACAAGCAGAACTCAAGAGTTACCGCAGGTTTGATTCCACACTGCAGTGATGAAGTGAATATATATATATATATATATATATATATATATATGTGTGTGTGTGTGTGTATATATGTAAATACACACACATATGTATTTTCTCCCAGGACATATAAAACTTATGTTTACACTATGCTACAAAATAGTTCTTGTAAATCATTTATTATGAATAAGATGAAGATTTGCAGAATAGATCACCCATTTTACACTCAACAACTCAAACACATTTTATTCCAATTCCTCCACACTGGAATAGCTATATGAGCAAGTTTGATATACTTTAAGAATTACCAAAATGTGACTCAGAGACACAAAGTGAACGCACAGTAGTTGGTGGGGAAATGACACCACTAGATTGGCTGGACACAAGTTTACCACAAACTTCAATCTGTAAAAACAAAACACTCTGGCTGCAAAGCATAATAAGTGGACAAATAAAAAAAAGTTGGTCTGTATAGTATCTAAAAAAAGCTATTTCAGCACAAAAACTAATTTGGAACTTTGTTGATTCATTTCTTTATTCATCCAACATTAATTCAACACACAAGCCTTGAAGACCCTTTAAATTTTTCCCCTCCCCCTCCCTTTACATTTTATTTACTAATCCTTATGGTGCCAAGTTAAAAATGTATCCTCCAAGAGCTTTTCATTCCAGTGGAAAGAAGTATGAAGTACTGCATAAAGGTCCACAGTTCCTCATATGAAGCCTTTGATGAATTTTGGAACTCAGGAAGCTTTCATATTTCAGCAAGGTACTATTATATTATTCCAGCTACTATGGCTGCAAAAGTTATCTCTAAGCTTACTGACATTTTGGTCACAAATCTGTAATTTGGGGCAGACTGACAGAGCTAGCTTTTCTCCTCTTGACTTGGCAGGAAGGCCAGAGTGGGGAGGGCTTATTTCAAAGTCCACTCATCGGCTTGATAGTTAGTGATAGATGGCTGGTGGATGGATGAGAATTTAGCATGGGATGTGGGCCAAAACATCTGGACATGACTTCACCACGTAACTTGGGTTCCTTACAGTATGGTGGCTGGGTTCCAAAAGCAAGCATGTTGAGAGTTGGTGCATGGGGGTATCAAGCAGAAGCCATACTCCTTTTTTTCCAAGTGGTTGCCAAGCAGAATCACTTCTGCTAAGTTTATTCATCAAGACAATCACTCCCAGTTTCAAGGGGAAGAGGAAATAAGACCCCGTCCTTTTATGGGAAGTAAGAGCTCTGAAATAACTTGTGGGATGAGAAATCTTGCTATGGCTGTCCATGGAATGGAGCCACTAGTGCATGTGATGCCACATAAGGCATCATACCATCAGCATGGCAGCCATTTTTCCCCTTATGATCAAGCCCATGGAAATTCCCGCAGCAACATTACTGTTCACCCCAAATTGACTACATTAAGATTGAAAATACAGATGCATTGTTCAAATTTATCACCAGTGAGTTACTGAAAAAAAAATTCTTGCTTTAGATTTGAATAGTTTCAGCATTTCTAATAAGTGACTTCCCAGTTTAATATCATTGTGCTGAGTACTCTTACCTGTACCATATCAGAGGAAGCACCCGTAAGAACCTTGGCGTGTAAGGAGAAACTTCACAAAGCAATCGCATTTGGAAAGGAAGGGAAGTCTGAGAAAGCATGAAGCGTCTGGAGAAGAGCCAGGCGTCCTTACCAGGTACAGCAGGCGTGCTCAAACTATTTCAACAGGGGGCCAGTTCACTGTCCCTCAGACCATTGGGGGGTCGGACTATAGTGTAAAAATCACTATGATCCTACTCCCACCACCGGAGAGCAGTGATGCCAAAAAAAAAAATCACTATGAACAAATTCCTATGCACACTGCACATACCTTATTTTGAAGTTAAAAAAAAAACAGGAACAAATACAATATTTAAAATGAAAAACAAGTTATGGGCCTGTTTTTAGCTAATGAGATGGTCAATGTCCGGTTCCACATTTGTCACAGCGAGTCGCAGCAAGTGATGCAATTGTGCATCAGTTAGTCTAGATCTGGTTGGAGATTTCCGATGTTTCATTCTGGAAAAAATCTGTTGACAGATGTAAATGCTGCCAAAGATGATCGCCATTTTGAGTGCATGGTTCCTGAGATTAGGATATGTCTCAGAGAGAACAGATGCCTAGAAATTAGGAAGGCTGCTTGACTTGAATGTGCCTTTCAGCGAGTCACAATTCTGCAGTTCAGCCAGTTCCATTTGGTAAATTGTATCCACATTTTCATTGTCAATAGAAAATGGGTTTCGGAAAAACTGTATGTCGTGTTCATGGAGATCAAGCTCTAAATCTAAATTGGAACTCCATTTGCAACTTTCCCAGTGAATACACACATGTTTTGTTTGGGAATGCAACCAGTGGTTTTCCTGCTAACAGATTTTGAGTTGTGGGGAGATGGCAGACATTTTCCTCCTTCACTTGTTTGATGAGGAGTCCTAATTTTACTTCAAATGCTTTCACATGTGATTGCATATCACAGACGAGCTTCCTCTTTCCTTGAAGTTGCACACTGAAACTGTTGAGTAACTCTGCTACCTCTGTCAGAAGGGCAAGGTGCCATTTCCATTCTGCATCATTGAGCTCTGGTACGTCTTTGTTGTTTGGATGCAGAAAAGCTGTAATCTGTGGAAGTAAGTCATAGAAATGTTTCGACTCAGCCTATGGACCTCTGTGTAGTACACAACATCTACATAGACAACATTTAGCTCAGACAGAAATTCCTGAAATTGTCTCTGTTTGAGTGCATTAGTTCTAATGAAGTTAATAGAAGATACCACAATTTTCATAACAGAGTCCCACTTCAGTGATTCACTACACAGCGCTTGTTAGTGGATGAGGCACCATATGGCTATTGGGTGAAAATGGATATGTTTGTCCATCTCTTGATTAACGTAAGCAATTACTCCTTTCTTAGGCCCCACCATGCTAGGAGCACCATCAGTTGTCACGCTGGCTAGTTTAGCCCAGTCCAGCTCCAAACCATTCACAGTTTGGCA
Source organism: Nesogale talazaci (assembly GCA_004026705.1). Lineage (NCBI taxonomy): Eukaryota > Metazoa > Chordata > Mammalia > Afrosoricida > Tenrecidae > Nesogale > Nesogale talazaci. The sequence goes on along the minus strand of PVJH01039525.1, from coordinate 11,124 downwards.
AACCTTTTCATAGATATCCTCTCCTGGAGTTGTTCTTTTGATGCTTTGCAGTGTAGCAAGCTCTTCTGTGATTTTGTCCGACAAATAAAAATGAGAAGTTGTGCAGAATCAGAAACATCATTACTTTCCTTGAGTGCCAAGGAAAAATAGGAAAGTTTTTTTGCAGAGTTTTGCAAATGCTGATGCAAATTGTCTCCCATTTCTTCACTCCTTCGTGTAATTGTAGGTCCTGAAAGACTCACTGTACTAAATAGATCGGCCTTCTCCGGACATATCTCTTTGGCAACTGAAAGATGGCATTCTTTTTATTTCCTTTAATTTTTTTTGGCATCACTGCCCTCTGGTGGTCGTGAGAGCTACCCAGCTCCTGGAGAGCTGCTGCTGGATTTGAACTGCCAACCCAGTGGGCCGCAGTCCTGCACTCAACCACTACGCTACAGGGGCTCAGCCCTGAAAGAAGGCATTCTTTAACAAATTCTCCCTCCCCGGTCTGCCAGTGCACACTATTAGTGTGGCAACTTGAAAACTGGCTCGCAGTGATAAAATATTTAGCTACTTTTACTTCACAAAAGTATTTTGCTGAGTTTTCTATGTATCTTTCAGTTTTAATATTTTATCTTGTCTCACTTCTCGGACCAAACAAGCATATTTATCTTTATGTTGAGTTTGATCATGTCGATACAAATTGTATTCTTTGAACACAGACACTATATTCTGGCATATCAAACACACAGCTCATTCCTTGTACTGCATGACAAAGTAACCAACCGAGCTGAGCCCCGGTGGCGTAGTGGTTGTGCGCGGAACTGCGGCCCACTGAGACGGAGGTTCAATTCCAGCAGTGGGGCTGGGCCTCCTACTCCCACCACCGGAGAGCAGTGATGCCCCCCCAAGAAAAAGAAAGAAAGAAAAAGAAAAAGTAACCAACTATAAGTCCACTGTTCTTTGAATATCCTACATTCTGAGTCAATTTTTCTTTTTCTTGATATCATTGTTTACTAAGGATTCCAAATTGCTATTAGTAAAATGCATACATATATATGTATAAGTATATATATACACATATATACATATACAACTCTACAAAACAATGTACCAGCAATAACTTTGCCCCCACACAGAGACATAGACTGCACTGCCCCATCAATGCAGTCTGATTCGTGTCCATCAATGCAGTCTTGCCAGTCCATATCATTTCAGCCTCGCCAGTGTCCAGATTGGTGAAACTCTGCTTTTACCTCAGGCTCACACTGGTGAATGCGGGAACCAGCGCAATTACAGAGCCGGTTCCTCCATCACCTTTCCAGTTCGCACTACTCTGTGCGGCGAACCGCACTGCGATCTGTGAACTCACACGGGAATCTGATCACATGGGTGAGAAGAACCATGCCATCAGATTCCACTGCAGGAAAAAAGAAGGCACATGTACCTTTTTTTCCTTCCGAATCTAACGCATGTTCAGCCATACAAGCATATGGCTGAACTGGCGCTGCTCAGAGATGGCAGCAGTGTGAACCGGGGCTTACACAGCACACGATATACAGCATCTTACACAGCTGAATAGCAATCAGAATATAAATTACTGTCTGTGAGTGATGATGGCAGCAAGTGTGCAAATGTGGCCTGCATACAATGATGCATGTATGGATCGTGATGGGAGTTGTATGAGCCCCCAACAAAAGGATTTTTAAAAAAGGAGGGAGAAAGAGGAGTTTATTGCATTAGCTCAAGTAGAAAACACTTGGAAATGAATATGGTGACATGTGTACAAATGTGCTTGATACAAATGATGTATTGAATGCTATGAGAGCTGTAATAGATCCCTATAAAATCATTGAAAAAAATGCACTTACTCTCAATTAAATCAGAAGTCCTACTCCTCGGCTGTCTGCAGTGCTGGATTAAGTTCCCATGGGACCCTAGGCAGATTACCAGTTTGAGGCCCCCATGTGATATCACTGCACACTGACCGTTTGCTTTTAACACTGGCCACTGACAATTCTCATGACCACTGAGCACTGTTTGCATTACCTCTAAGCATTCACCATTTGTACTAGCACTGAGTGCTCTATGCGTTATCACTGTGATGCAACCCCCCCTAGAAACCACCCCTAACCAACTAACCAACTTAAAAAAAGCTTGTTCTAACTTCAAAAAAAAAAGGCGCCCCCTATCTGCAAAAACAAAACCTCCTAACCCCAGGGAAAAAAAGACTCCCCTTAAGTGCAAACCTCCCCCCCCTCACACACACATACACAAAACTGGCCCTACTAACTGCAAAATAGGTCACCTAACTTGAGGGGGAAAAAAAATCCTAACTTGTCCTTACCTCAGTCCTTAGGCAGCAGTAGGCTCTGCACAGGCAAGCTTGTGACTTGTCCAGTTACACCTGAGCCTGAGAGGAGGAGTTGAAAGAGAGAAGGAGGGCAGTTGGAGAGTGCAGCGCACATTCCACACATGTGCACTGTGGGCTGGGAGGAGTCGGCTGCTAAGCAGGACAGGCAATGGCAGCAAAAACACTCAGCAGGCTGGATAAATGTCCTTGGTGGGCCGCATGTGGCCCTTGGGCCATATTTTGAGGACCGCTGAGGTAGAGTATACACAGCCCGGAGGGTCAGGGCCTAGAACAGCATAGGATTGGGGTACTACATTAATGGATCTACACTTTATCCTACTCAGACACAATGATTCCAATTAGGAATTTTAGGCAGTAGTTATATTTGCTGTCAAGAAAAATTATTTTGGTGCCAGATAGATGGTGAATAAGAACAGGGTGGGTAGGATGGGCCAGAGAGAGAGAACAAGGTACCTTACAAAAGTTTTCACCAGGTAGCCAGAACTGATTGTCTGAAATGAGAGTAAGGAGGAGCTATTGCCCGATTTAGCTACCTGTGTGGTACCACAGTTAAGCACGCACTTGCCAACGGAAAAGTTGGCAGTTCGAGTCATCCTCTCAGAGGTTCAGGATAAAGTCTAGAGATCTGCCCCTGAAAGGTTGTGTGTCAGATCCCAACCCTGGTACAACAGAAGCAGCAGCTGTTCTGTGGCCCCTCTGTGATCAGTTATGTTTGTATTGGTGTGACTTTTGGGGGGTTGTTGGTGTGCCTGTTGGGGTTTATTGGTGTGACAGTTGGGGTTTTATTGGCTGATTTTTATCAGTAGATTATCAGGAATTCCCAGTGCATCTTACTACGGAAACTCCACCGGACTCTACCAAAAAAACCCCAACCAAACTTTTTGCCATTAAGTTGAATCTGACTCAGAGTGATCCTGTAGGACAGAATATCCAATGGGTTAGCAAGATCGAAACTCTTTATGGAAGTAGAAAGCCTCTTAATCCTGTGGAGGGACTGGCAGTTTTGAACTGCTGACCTTAAGGTTAGCAGCCATACTCATTAACCATCGTGCCACTAGGGCTCCTTAGCTGTGCTATTAAGGCATGCAAAAGAAATTCTTCAAGTTCAAGAAAAATGACAACTTATAGTAGCTTGGGCCCACAGGAAAGAATAGAGTACAGGAAATGATACATGGTTGGGTAATTTGTATTATCTTGTGATTGCATAATGAAAAATCATAACTGTATTGTGGAGTGTATGACATAACGGGAAAAACACTAGAACAAAATGATTGTGATCAGGGCTGAACCCTGGTGTCGTAGTGGTTGAGTGCAGGATTGCAACCCATTGGCTTGGCAGTTCAAATCCAGCAGCAGCTCTCTGGGAGCAAGGCTGGGTAGCTCCCACGACCACCAGAGGGTCGTGATGCCCCCCCCAAAAAAACCAAAATGCTTGTGATCAAATAGATGTAATAAATATGACAAAAATGGTACAAAATTCTGAGTAATAGTAAATAAAATCTTAGGATTATAGGATTCCTATATTTCACACAAATACTTATATAATATAAACTAAGTATATGGTAGCAAATTAAAAATGTACACTGAAGAACTTTTGTTTTGTTTTTTTTTTGGCATCACTGCTGTCCGGTGGTGGGAGTAGGAGGCCCAGCCCCACTGCTGGAATTGAACCTCCGTCCCAGTGGGCCACAGTCCCGCGCACAACCACTACGCCACCGGGGCTCAGCCTGAAGAACTTTTTAAAAAAAACAAAGGCATCTAGCTAAAAAGCCAATAAGGAAATTAAAATATGATGATAAAATTCAAAGAACTCTTAAAAGAACCCCAAAGACAGCAAGATCAGAGGAAAAGAGAATCAATGAATAAGTGAAGAAATAGCAAATGTAGAACTATATCTAACCATATGATAATCATATTAACTGTAAATGGGCTAAAAAACTAAAAAGCAGAAGTTGTCAGGCTAGATTTAGAAAACATGATCCAACTATGCACTCTTATAAGATACACATTGTCATAAATTAAAGAAAGCAACAGATTGGAAGTAAAAGGATGGTGAAAGAGATAGCGCAGAAACAGCAAGCATACAAAAATCTGGTGTGACTATATTCACATCAGACAAAATAGAACTCAAGACGAGGAGGTTGAAGGGGCATGAAGAGAGCGATTTCATGATGAAGTCTCCGCGCCTCAGGAGCATCGAACGATGGACCATGAGACGAGGAATACAGGGCCATGGCTGTGTAGCAGTGACTCGTTGGGAGGCTAAGCACGAGGCCAGCACTGGGAAAGCACGCACTACTCCCCACGAGAAAGATGAGGCTTTTACACCCTTGACCTTTATAGCCTCGAAACCCACAGGGACAGTTCTCCTCTGTCCTGTAGAATCGCACTGAGTCAGAGCAGGCTCAAGGAAAGAGTGTCTGAATAGTTTCTAATGAATAACAGAGTTTAAAAACTACATAGAGAATAGCAGCAATAACAGCAATACACGGAGAACAAACAGGAAGAAAACCATACGTCTACAGTCATGGATATGCTAACATGCCTCTCACACTTGAACAATGAGACAAAACTGAACTAAACTAAGAGAATGGAAGATGAGGAACCATTAACCATATTGACCTAAGATATTTTAAAGCCGCCTGACAACTGGAAAATTCACATTCTTTTTCAGTGCAAGAAGAGTCCTAGTGGTTGTCATGGTTAGATGGTGGGCTGCTGATTGCAAGGTCAGCAGTTCGAAACCACCAACCGCTCTGCCAGAGGGAGTCAGGGCTTTCTACTCCTAAATAGTTAGTCTCTTAGAGGACCTCTCTGAGTTGAAATTGACCATTGGCAGTAAGTTGGGGGTGAGTCCTATGTGCAAACAGAGTATTCACTTAGATAGATGAGGTCCTGTCATATCACACAAGTCTAAATAAATTTTGACTTTCAAAAGTTGTATTCTTAAAGTGTATATTTTCTAACCACAATGGAACTAAATTGGAATTCAGTAATTTACCTAGAAAATTCACAAGTGCTTGGAAATTAATCAACGCACTTCAGATAACATGAGTCAAAAAGGAAGTCACAGGGGAAATTAGGAAATATTGCAAAGATTAATGAAACTATAGCACACAAAATTTGTGAGATGCAACTAACGGAGTGTTTAGAGGGAAATTAACATCTTCAAATGCTTATATTAGGAAGGAAAACTTAAAATAAATTGTCTAAGATTCCACTTTAGGAAGCTGCAAAAAGACATTTACATTCCTAAAATGAAGTCCGTGGTGGGAGCAGGCGCAGACGTCCAAAGCAGGATGACCAGGACATGCAAAGTTTGCACTCCCTGCCATGCACTCGATTCTGACCCAGAATCAAACCAACACAGGGCAGAACTTCGACTTCGGGTTTCCAAGACTTTAACTCTTTATGGGAGTAGAAAGCCTCATCTTTCTCCAGCGTAATGGAGCAGGCTCAGGAAGGTGCCTAATCTGGGGCAGGATAAGTCAAATCAACTGGATGGTTGGGATTGGGGACGTGGGGGTGGGGTTGGTTTGCCTAATGGTGAGTTGTGTTTTAAAAAGTTACAACTTGGGGCTGAGCCCCGGTGGCGTAGTGGTTGTGCGCGGGACTGCGGTCCACTGGGATGGAGGTTCAATTCCAGCTCCACGGAGCAAAGATTGGGCCTCCTGCTCCCACCACCAGAGGGCAGTGATGCCCCCCCAAAAAAAGTAAAATAAAAAAAAGTTACAACTTTTCAATGGCCTACTTATATTTATGGGAGAAAAAATCTATTTGAAATGAAATGGATTTAGCCCAGATGACACCGTGGTGGAGGACTAAGCTGCCATCGAAAAGGTGACTAACAACTCTTTGGAAAAAGCCCCTAGCTGTGTGCTTCTGCCAAGATCACTGCCTTGAAAATGATGTGGGACAGAGGGTGGTCTTGCCTTTCATCTCTACAGAAAGCATACTGCTGCCAGGTCTTTCTCGCACGGCAACCTGGGATGGGTTAAACCACCAATCTCCCGGTTAGTAGCTAAGTATGGCCACAATCAAAAGAACTAGTGACTTATACACACAACGATATGAATGACTCTCATAGATACTATGCCAGGTGCACAGTGATAAACATAAAAGAGTGCCTAATGTATTCATCCTGTCATGTATATAGATAAAACAGATCTGTGTTGAGAAAAAATCAGAGTGATGGTGAGATGAACTGTGAAGTGACTCTAGGAATATTTCTGGGGTGATGGGAATGTTCTGTACCTTGATGGGGAGTGGGCCACACAAGAGTGTCTGTTTACCAAAACTGTACATTGTTTACATAGAAACCCATCACCATGGGGTTGATTCTGACATAGAAGCCTACATGGCAGAGTAGAACTGCTCCATGGGCTTTCTGAAACAACATCTTTAAGGGAGCAGACAGCTGCATCTTTCTCCTGAAGAGTGCCTGGTGGGTTTGAACTCCTGACCTCATGGTTGGCAGTCCAACGCTTAACCCACTGTACTAGTCTGGGCAAACTAAAGAAACAAAGTCATAAACACACACACACACACACACACACACACACATGAGAGAATTTATATAAAAGGTCATTGAAAGCATTTCAACCCAGTCCAGCCCAAACCCACAAGTCTGATATTAGCCCATGTGTCTGATACCAGTCTATAAAGTCTTCTTCAGATTCACAAAACACATGCAATGAGCTGAATGTAGGATGATCACAGGTCAGGTGGGTAGAATGTCTTTGGATCCAGTGGCGATATAAACATCTCAGTCCTGGCAGAGCCTCCAGCTTCAGAGGTCTGGTTGCATCCATGTGTTTCATTCCGCTCAGGCCACTAGGGTAGCTCCATGTGGCTTCTTCCTCAGAGACGTCTCGCAGGAAGTCTGCCTTGTCAGGAGAGAGTCTCGAAGTGAGTGAATCGCGAGAGATAATGTCTCTGCTTTCAAGAAGGAAGTACCAGATTCCCCAGAATTCTCAGAGGAGAAGGCCATGCCCACACAGGGGCTGACTGGCTCTCTCCAGATTGACAGGCCTACACTCTTAAACCTCAAATTCACACCAGATTAAGGGACTGCTACCCCCTCTTTGCCGCCAGGAATCCTTGTTTCCATAGGAAGTTCTAAGAAATCTAAAGATAAACACAAGATCGTGATAGCATTGCAAGATAAAAAGTTAACGTGCACTATTAATATATAAAAATCCATCAAGAATTTTAGATGCTGGCAATAAAAATTTTTAAATTCCCTCAGCAAGAGCAGTATTTTGAAAAATTTAGCAAACAATGTGCAAAGTCTCTATCCTGAAACTTCTAAAGCATTGCTGAGGAAACAAATGTAAAAGATCTAGGCAAATGGAGTGACCCACCATCTAAGAATTAGAAGCCTCAATATTGGTAAGATGTCATTTCTCCCCAATTTGGTCTCACCATTCCATCAGGCTTCTCCTGTAGAAACTGAGTAGCTAATTCTAGAATGATGTAGAAATGTAAAGGCTTTAAAATATTTGATAACAACCTTGAAAGAGAAGAACAAAGTTTGAGGTGCTCATCAATTGCCTAGTGACCGTGAGCTGCCTGTCCTTTGATATTTAACTCTGTAACTCTGTTTAAGAATAGAAAGCCCCATCTTTCTCCCAAAGATCCTAAGGTGGTTTCAAACTGCCTACCTTAAGATTAGCAGGCCAAGGGCTGAGCCCCGGTGGCATAGTGGTTGTGCGCGGGACTGCAGCCCACTGGGACGGAGGTTCAATTCCAGCAGTGGGGCTGGGCCTCCTACTCCCACCACCAGAGAGCAGTGATGCCCCCCCAAGCCCCCCCCCCCAAAAAAAAAAAACCAAAAAAGAAAAGATGAGTAGGCCAACGTGTAACCGCTACAAAACCAGGCCGGCTTTATATAAATTGCCATGGTTTGTTGCGTAGGGGGCTTCGCAGCAGGGTGATTGCCAGAAACAGAGCCGTTCTCCTGCGATGTTCTAGATACGGATGTGTCTACACCTTCTCACTAGGGTGGTTCAGGCTGCCCAGTCTTCTCTGGAGGATGGGGCACTGAGGAGGAGGGTGCTATAAACCTGGGTGCTGGATGTGGGAAAGATCACATGGCTTGGACGGTCGCCATCCATGATGTAGACTTTTATGTAACTTTCTCTGTTAGGACGTTTCCTCCCTGCCTTCCTTTACTGTATCTCATGTAGACAAGAACTACATTTCTCGGAAAATAAGATAAAGTCCACCTCTTATCCCCTCTGGGGGTCCGAGAGGTGTGCTCAGCTTCCTGGAGGTGGGGAGAGGCTTTGGACAGAGATTTCCAGTGAATCTCTTTATTTTCAGTACCATTCTCATGTCCACCTTCTTTCTGTCATATGTGCTGCCTCCACCTCTCTTGGCCTTCCCAGGCTTTGTGAGATGAACCAGCTTGTTTTCTGTTGGCACCGTCTAGTGTATATACAGGCTATCAGCTTCTCGACTTTTTCCTGTCTGCTCTGTAAGTCACCACCCATCGGTCAGTTTCCATTTTTCAAAATCTTACTGACAATCCTTACTTGGTGCTTCCTTCTCTTTGTTTTTCTGGTTGTATAGTTTTCTTTATTAGTCCCTAAATTTGTATTGAAGAGGGAGCGGGGTGAGGGGGAATTCTGTTTAAGTTACCATATATAACTGAGAAGTCCCTCTGAGTTTTCTCGCAAGGTTGTGTGATTCAGAGAGGTAGAGAGTGAAGGGCAGGAGTCCTAACCAGACAAAGAAGCAGCAGGTGGGACCAAGCCAAACTCACTGCCAGTGAGTCGATCCCCATGCAAAGTGACCCTGTAGGATCAAGTAAAACTGTCCTGGTAGGGTTTTGAGGCTATCGTTCTTTATGGGAGAAAAAGCCCTCATCTTTCTCTCACAGAGAGGTTTGAACCACAGACCTTGCAGCTAGCAGTGTGCCAACAGGGATCCTCACAGGCGAAAAGAGAGGGCAAGAACAAGGTATTTGGGTATCTGAATTATAAAATAATCCTGTTACTCGATCTTCTTGACTATGTAGTTCTCATTACCGTACCTGTGTGATCTTTCTACTAGATAAAGGGCTGTGGGTGCCCAGTGGTGAGGTGCTTGGCTGCTAAGCGAAAAGCTGCCACGCAGCCACGCAGAAGAAAGATGTGGCCATCCTGTGAGACAGGCTCCCCCCTAGAGGGACACGATGAAGCTGGTTGCACTCCAGGCCAATGGGACTGGGTTTGCGGCTCAAACCGTGGACAGTGTTTGGGATGACTGCAAAGTGACATGTGACATCTTTGTGGTTGCTGCTGTGAGGGGACCAAGAGGGGACACTGGAAAGTCAATTTCGTGAGGAAATTTTTGAGGTAATAAAAATCCCTCTATACTGACTGGAATGGTGTTTGTGTGTGTGAATGCATTCATCAAAGCTAATTTTTCTTTCCTGGCCTCATCAAAGCTAATTTAATTTTGCACTGAAGAGCTATAGATGTCACTGTATGCATGATTTTTACCTCAACAATTAACATCAATTCTCCCATTTTTAAACTTAATTTGGCTATTCTGTGGCCCTGTAGGACATTGCAGCGTCAGCCCATGGGGTTTTCAAGGATATAACATTTACGACAGCAGTCCAGTGACACCTCCTGTGCAGAGACTCCTGGGTTTGAGCCCTCCACTTCTCCGTGGGCAGCCAGGAGCCCCGCTCTGTGCCACCAGGGCACCTTAATCTGGCTCCAGCCAACTCAGTGTAGATGCAATGTTACAAGTTCAAAGGAAGTCACCCCCGTGTAGAGATCAGAGCTGAACCCCTTTAAGAGAAATCCAGAGGCCCTGGGAGGTTCGTAGGAGTCCGGCTATGTGGAGCACAGCCCTCTCAGCTGTCGAGCGAGTCAGCTTTCAGGTCCACCAACACCGGTACATAGGAGATGAAAAAATTCTAGACCCAGGTTTGGTTTCTCTAACCGGCTTTTGTTGATGCTGTATTTTGATCTGTTCTTTTAGAGCTGCTCTGAAGTTAAACGCCACCTTAGGTCCGAGCTAACATATGAAGAGTCTTGTTGGGAGTTTTAGCTTGAAGGGCCTGGTGGTCTGGACAGGGGGGAGACGCTGGTCACCTGGGCTTGACCTGGGGGGTGTTGGTGAGCTGAGAGGGGGTGGGGAGGACCCCACCCAACAGGGGCTGCCAAGGGGCTGCATTCTGGATCCAGGAGAAATGAGGCCTTAAATAGAAGAATAAGATATTTAAGCTTGGTCCAATAATCTAGGAAGAACTGGGAGAGATAAATTAATCTCTGGCTCTCTCTCACACTCCACCACACTTAGTCTCTTTCTGTGAAGACATCAGCTTCCAGAGAATTCTCCATTTATGAAGAACTCTACGATTTGTATCAAGGAGTTGTCTACAGCATGCTAACTTTGAAGCCAAACACACCATCGGCAACCACAAAAGCATTCCCAGTTCCAGCGCCTGACCATCCTCTCCGGGCAGGGTAGCTGGACTTGCAGAGGTTCCTGGGCAGTAATCTGGGGAGGCAGATTCTCTGAGTGGCTCTTCCACAGCGCAGCTGCAAGGTCAGCAGTTTGAAACCACCAGGGGCTCCTTTGGAGAAAGATGGGGGCTTTCTATTCCTGTAAAGAGCTACAGTCTCATAGGGTCACCACGAGTCACCATCGACTTGCTGGCAGTGAACTTGGTTTGCCTTCAATGTCTCCAAATCCAAAAAAAAAAAAGAAGTACTGAAAACGGAACTTTAGTCTACCAAGCTGTTGGGGCACACACTATAGATGGGTCC
>PVJH01039524.1:0-16325 GCA_004026705.1 Nesogale talazaci | reverse complement strand
TTTTTTTTTTTTTTGATTTGTGAGAAGTAAGCCAGTTTTATAGGGCAAGCAAGTTTAGGCAATTAGCATATCGTGATCTTCAAAATTAACAAGTGAATGGCAGCACAGCTGCAAGTCTGGCTTCAGAGGCCAGGGCTGTTTACAGTTACAAAGGCGACAAACTACAAACCCCAGGCAACAAACTGCAACAGAGTTCAGGGGATTCTGAGTTTTGATTCCAAGTACATCAGTGTAAGAGTGAAAAAATGTTCTCTTTTAGAAAGCGTGCCTTAGTCAGACCCCAAGTTGGTGGCGCATTGTTGGTAGTTTCATAAAACTAGTCTTCAGTGTGGTAGATCCCACAGGCCCCCCCCCAGGCCTGGTGGATTGAGTGACAGGGTGCCAGCACAAATGCCCGCAGTGGGAACCCGCCAGCCCTCCCTCCCCGGGAGAGGGGCAGGACGTTCTGCTGCCATCGAACTTTCCAACCCGGGAACCCGACAGGGCAGTTCCAGACCCAGTCGCTATGGTTTGGACCCTTTGCTTTCAAGTCAACTGCGACTCAACCGCACCCCTGTGAGAACCTCCCCCAAGATGGGCCGAGCTGGAGCCCCGTGGAACAGGAGCAGGCTGCCACCTCCTCCTTCCTCAGCAGCTGGTGGGCTCCATGTTGACTCCAGACTCACATGCTGTCCCCTCCTTCCCACTCACAGCCACCTGTGTAGGGTTTCCAAATCGGTAAATCTCCAAGGGAACCGAAACCAGCGCCTCCTTCCCCAGACTGGCGGGACCTTATAGTTAGCAGCCCAAGAGCGGGAAGTCTTGTGGCTCCAGTGGCGGTGGAAGCATCTCCAGGGCATCTCTGGCTGCCATCAGGGTGCTCCATGTGGCTTGTCAACAGGAAGGTGAAGCAGCACCTCTGTGTGTGTGTGTGTGTCTCCCACCTCCAGGGAGGAAGACAAGAATTCCCAGAATCCTCAGGAGAAGACCAGTCCCACACAGAAGCATCATTGGCTACAACCTGACAGACCAACACATAATACTGTGCCATTTGGGCTCCTTCCCGAGATTACCTTAGCCCCCACTTTACATCCTTCAGTCTGATTGTCAGTAAGCGGCCAGTGTCCCCGAGCAAGTTTCGGAATGTCATGATCCCAATTGTCAGGACTCCTAAGCTTAATAGAAGCATCAATCCAAAATAGGAAGCCCGCACTCCTTGGAAGGACCGTGCTGTTCAGCAATGGGCAGTCGCTTTCACCACTTAGGGTTGTCGGCTTAGCCACATGATAATGGGACCAGCAGCATCTAGTTGTCAGGTAAAAAGAAGTAGACAATACCCCAAAGAGTAGTCAAAATGACTTCCTGAACATGACTACCTTGTTTGGGCTAGTCCTCACTGTAAATCAAGCAAAGGTTATCTTGAGCCTTAAGCGAGTTTTCTTTCTTGTGCCTTTAAACTCACCTCGTCTGAATCACATTTCTGGTAGGGGGAGCTCCAAGGAGATGAAGAAAGCCATTGATCGGCCTTTTGGTGCTAATTTCATAAAACCAAAACCAAACCAAGCTCACCAACATCTAGTGGATTATGACTGCTGTCCCACAATCATGCGGCCACAGCGACAAGAAGGGGCATCTGAAACCCAGCAAGTGTTGGTCCTTCATCCATCTTTGCTATTTCTGGCAGCTGCATAATCTGTCCACTTGAGCAATGGGGTGGAGTCTAGCTTGGGGGGGTGGCGCCTCCACCACCACTGAATCCACAAGCGTTCCCACCCACAGGCCTGTGATCTTCTTGCATTCAGCATCAGTGCAGGTGTTGTGTGAGTCTGAAGAGGAAATCTATAGACTGGTATCCTACATAGGGACTAATATCAAACTTAGGGACTTGATCTGCACTGGGCTGGGATATGTTCTTAGTATACAATGACTGATATAAAGCTCTCTCTTACCCACAGATGAGAGTCTCTGCATTTGTTTCTCTAGTCAATCCAGAATAGCACATTACTTTTAATTTTTTTTGGGGGGGGGCATCACTGCCCTCTGGTGGTGGGAGTAGGAAGCCCAGCCTTTGCTCCGTGGAGCTGGAATTGAACCTCCATCCCAGTGGGCCGCAGTCCCGCCCACAACCACTACGCCACCGGGGCTCAGTCCTACCACCGGGGCTCAGCCTTTACTTTTCATTTTATAAGCAGCACAGATAGCTAAGTGCTGATGTAAAACTTCCCTTATTTACTTTAGCAATAGGTTAGGAAAAGAGTCCATTTATTTAGGGTATATTTTGAACAGTTGTACCAGAATTAAAGATGTTTTTTTCATTTCATAACCTTCCAAAATTGTAGATACAGACTGTCTAGTTCTCAGCATTTGCTAAACCATAGTCAGAACATGCCTCCGTGAAGGCAGGTGTCTAAAACTCTGAAAGAGTGTAAGACCTCTTTTCACAGCAATAGAAGGAGGAGAAAGCGGTGTCACTAACTCATAGGAGATGAAACGGCTGGTGGGAAAGAGTTTAGTCTTTGGACTCAAAATCATCACCTGCCTGGTTAAAAAGATTGAAAAGATTCTGGAACAGTTTACACTAGCCGATCATTATTATAAGCTTGTTTATGACATAAGCTTTTTAAATTTCTCATCTCATTTTCTTTCAGAAGCTATGATCTCATTGCTATTTTAATTGAAAACATGTTAGCCCCGTCACATCCTACAGTAAAAGCTTCGCTTTTTAAATGGTCTTTTTCTAGCTTTTAAATTCATCAAAACAGATCTAATACATTATCCATTTTGAAAAGTTTTAGGGTTCCCACCCCCCAAATTCATCAGCTGGGGGAACCAAGGCAAAGAGGTTTCTTTCTTTTAAAAAGATTTTTTAGGGGGCTGAGCCCCGGTGGCGTAGTGGTTGTGCGCGGGACTGCGGCCCACTGGGATGGAGGTTCAATTCCAGCAGTGGGGCTGGGCCTCCTACTCCCACCACCGGAGAGCAGTGACGCCCCCCCCCCAAAAAAAAAAAAAAAAAGAATCCAACTGAGTTGTTAGCTAGTATTTATGATAGAGTTGCTGTGAAGCCTCCACCTGAAGAATCTTGTGTGGACAATGAAGAAAAAGACAGCTTTCCTCCCTCCCTCCCTCAAATTCTTTTTTTGACCTTGAATATAGCTTGGGAGGAAACTACACACAGTCTCACTGAAACTAGCAAAACGTCTTAAAACTCGGGAGAACTGCTATTTACTTTTTATTTACCAAGTAGTTCAACCACCTTAAAATAATTTCAATATTTCCTTTTGAGTGCTTTTATTCCATTTCTATGCCAGGACAACTCTTTCTTCATAACTTATTAGTTAAACCATCTTTTCTCAAGCATCAGCATTGTTGGTTGGTGTTAACTTTGTGTAGGGGAAGGGGTGGAAGTCTGCAGGACAGATCCAGGCTCCAGTCCCCAGTCGCAAGGGTTTTGCTCCCCTTTTCTGTCGCAAACCCCTCCATATGCCATAGCTTGTTTCACTTCCTCCCCATGTGGACTGTTTCCAATCCTGGTTTAACCTCTGGGCTGTTGATGAATGCTTCCCCTTTGATCTTAACTGGTTGATTAACATGGGGGAGAGTTCTGTTCTAGACCTGAAGTTGACTAAGGTCATAGTCTTGGAAGTTCTACCAGTCTCTCTCTCATTTTGAATTTTGCTCCCCACTCCCCTCCCCCCTCCCTCCCCTACCCCTTACACAGGGCCTGTTAATGTGATCTTTTTTCAAGTGCTTGGCACTGTCTAGTTTTTCTGGACTTCAGGTTGTGGTCCATTAGCTTCCTTGTTTCCATGTATCTTTGGATTTCCATCTGAATAGGAAGAGACCACTTTAGATAGTTACTCTAGTTTGCCCCTTAAGTAAATAATCTTACCTAAGAATTTCAGTAGTCACTGGAGTCTTAAGTTACCCAGAGATTTTAAATAACAAATCTGAAGGCCAAAAGGTTGGTGAGCCATTTAAGTTTCTAATTGGCCAAACTGGGTTTAAAAATGATTGGAACATATGCATGTTATCTAAAAGGTCGTAAATTTTATCGATGATACCTAAGTTAACTTCGAATTTATGTTATCGAAGCCTAAAACACCCATCAGTGACTTTTATCTTTCGCTATGTAAATTTTTATCATAGTAATAACCTAAGAATGATCATGACATTAGTTGACTAGGTTTGGCATTTCCAATTAGATCTGGTAATGAGACTTGGTTTAATTTAATATCATAGGTGGGTGTATCCAGAGTTCTCTCCTAACGTAATTGTCCTGTCTATACGATTGGAGAGGGAGCTATCTCTCTATCTTGCTTGAATTTGTAGTTAATTCTTAGATCACTATTTTTTTTCAGTACTGCTCTTTTTCTTGTGTCACAGGATGCCCTCCTCGCAAACTGAGGACAAGGCCTTTGGTGATGTGGCTGGACACCGTTCATTTTCCATCCGCCTGGTGGCAGGGACCACAACAGTTTTTAGCTGCCATTGTGGTGACCGCATTTGGCTTTTTAATTCTCGCTTTTTCTGGCCGTATAGATCATTGAGTGCCTGAGCTTTATTTCATTCAGGTTCCACTTGCATGTCCGGGGTTTTATTGGACTTACACTTGAGACTGGCCAGTTAATTGTTCACGCTTGGTCAAACAGTGATCATGCTATTTTAGCTTGCGTCTCCCCTCCCTCCCCAGGACCTTCGTTGTTGGGTTAATTTTAGCCAATAGGATAATGATTCCAGCAGATCCGGTATCCCCCGGAGAGTGGGGGACGGTGTTCCTTCACAGGGGACTTGTTTGTGCTCTTTTGCTTGGCCTGTGGCATGCTCCCTCTCACCGGATTCCTTTTGTGAGCTGGCAGGCACCCTTGTGGCATCTTTACTTGACCTCGCTCACTGGAGAAGGCTTGTTTACATTGGCGGACACCCTAATAGCTTTTGTCTGACTCTGACCCACTGCGAGATTGTTTGTAAATATGATTAACCAGCAGCTCATTTCTCTTTCAGGTGGACCCGGTATTGTTCACATTTAGTTTGAATATTACCATGCACACGAGCCTGTATGTCATTAGTTTTTATTATTTGATCATCAACAATTGACTTAAATCATCCAGTAATTCATTCCCAGTCAACAGCAGGTTGACTACTTTATCTATTATAGAGCAAGGTTCTAGACCCTTAAAATAATGCAGAGGTGTTTTGACAAAACAATTCAGTTCTTGGGGGCTGAGCCCTGGTGGCGTAGTGGTTGTGCGTGAGACTGCGGCCCACTGGGACGGAGGTTCAATTCCAGTAGTGGGGCTGGGCCTCCTACTCCCACCACCAGGGAGCAGTGATGCCCAAAAATAATAATAATAATAATTATTATTATTATTATTATTATTCAGTTCTTGAATTGGGCAGCAGCGTGTCAGAACACCAGGTGCTCTGGAGCAGGGAGGGGGAGATGTGCACTGATACGCATGTACAGCTGCACACATGGATGCGCCCTGGTGGCATAACGGGCCCCACGCCAGTCACTGAGACGAGCCTCAGGAGCCCACCGCACCCCTCGCTGTCCTCGGGCTTGCTCTGAGTCGGAAGTGGCTCGACAGCAGTCAAGGATGTGTAATGTGAAGTCTGCAATGTAATGGGGCTCCATTACCTGTCCGCGGGAAACATCAGCTCCTTGTCTTTCGGCTCCATTATTCAGGGAGCTTCTAAAAGACCCCCCTTACATTTTGTTACATAGGATGTCTTGTGACTTGGATGTTATACGAATGCCATATTGAATACAAGAGAGAGTGTGTGAGATGGTAGCCTGACAAGCCTGGGACCAGCGCAGGGGCGGCCACACTGAGGGATGTGTACAAACTCTGGCTTCACCACCAGCAGTCCCGTCAAGCGATGTGGACACCCCGTCTCTGAGGGCCACAGGCTGCTCTCCCTTCCTCCCTCTCTGCCTTCTCCGTTCCCCTCACTGTCTTTCCTGTTCCTCATCCCACCATGGTCAGCAACAACAAAGCTGGACAAGGCCAATGGCTTGGGTGGGCGTGGTGGGACGGGAGTGGTGGACGGGTGCTGGATGGTGGCTGTCTCTCCCACTGCTGCCTAAAGAGCTGGTGAATGGCAGATCGGGTCTCTGCTTGCAAATTGTTTCTCTCTAGGACCAGATCTCTCTCATCAGGATTTCTGCACTCTATTTTAAACTATGGGATCACAAACTAATCTGTGGTCAGACATTGTGCATATAGATGTTAAGCAGTGCTTATTTCTAATAAAACGGGGAATTCTTGTCCTAGTCTGTGAACCAAAGCTGTAGCGAGATGGGGCAGGATCAGACTCCCATTCATGGGGCGATGTAGTGCCCGAGAAGTTTCTGAAGTGATGACCTTTCAAGGTAAAAGAAAATGAGTGTCGCCACAGAAATGACGTGGCTCCCCATCACACAAGAACTGTCAGCTCGTTCTATTTGAAAGGGGCTCTGGGGCACCCAAATACAGAAATCACAGCTGAGATTAAATGGGAATGGGATGGTCACATGCTCACAGGCACAGTGGAGAACATGATCACAGGCATAGACGGGGTGGTCTCTTGAGCACTCTCTCAATATCAGCCACCTTTTTGGGGATGCAGACTCCACAGGCCTTGATCAATCTCTGGCAAGTTTTTCCAGAACCTTTCGGACTCTCATATGTATTTGCACAGGACAGTTTCAAGTTTGTTTTTTTTTAAAGAACTTTTTTTGGGGGTGGGGGCATCACTGCCCTCTGGTGGGAGTGGGAGGCCCAGCTCTGCTCCTGGATTTGAACCTCCAAGCAAGTGGGCCGCAATCCCGCATTCAACCACTACGCCACCAGGGCTCAGCCCAACAGTTTAAAGCTTTACAGTAATCTAGCTATGGGTCAAAGCAATAGTAAGGTCGAGAGGGAAACGTAGTCTAAAGCAAGCTGGCGCCAAATTCTGGACCCAGGTCCAACTGTTCAGTTAAGCCAGTGCCTTGGTTTTGTTTGGGGCTGTCTTACCGATTGCCCCCTTTTGATCATGCCTCCTCTAGGGCTGGCTGATCACTCACAATGGAAGGAGCTTTTTTCTGCAAGGACGTTTGAGTCACGTCATGAACCATCTGTCTTGAATCGTCTTGATCCTTAGTTCGTTTCCCTTCACTTGGCCATGTGAATAGGCCTCATCTTCAGAGTGAGTTGGGCTTAGCGTTACAAACGGGGCCACGTGAGAGGAACTGTTTAGCCTTCTGAAAGTGCTAATAAGTCAAGGCATAAAATCGGTCTCTTCTGAAAATTTGGTTTCTTCTGAATACATAATCAGCAAAGAGGATGGAAGTGGAGTTACATATATTAGATACACACTTCATGGCACGTTTGATTATACAGTGATTACTATCATGATCGAGCTAACCATTTCACGTAGGCACTAATGCCCTCTGGTAATCAGCTAAAAAATGTCATTAAAAGAAGGAACCAGGCATGGAGAGTATTGAATGCAACCAGGTAGCTTTCTGCTCCCTGAACTTAATTAACCGAGAGCAGCAGGTGGTGCAGCAGCATCACAATTCATTCCCTTTTCCAGCTAAGCAGAAATCGAGAGCCATTCTATTGTCTGCAGTGCACGCGGAATTCTGAAGATTGTTGTGGGGCAGCCCTCCCGTGTGGGCTGGGTGGGTGCCGTTGGGTCCACAGAGAGACACCGTCCTCACAGTTGCTAGTGGTGAAGCCTGCTTCACTTGTGAAGTTGCAGCCACAGTGGCTGTCCATTTCACGGAGGTTCTTCCTCCCCTTCAGTCACCCTCTAGTTTGCCGAATATGATGTCCTTTTCAGTAGACTGGTCTTTCTTGATAACATGTGACACAGCCTCACCATCCTCTAGGGAACATTCTAGCTACTTCTTCTAAGACAGATCTATTGGTTCCTTTGCAAGTCCGGGGTATTCTGTGTCAATACCATCATCCCAATGCAGCGATTCTTCCCTGGTCCTCCTTTTTCACTGTCTAGCTTTCATCTAGCTTTCACATGTAGGTGAAGCAGTTAACAACACCACGCCTTAGGTCAGCCACACCCAGTATTAGTATCAACCTAGAGAGAAACAAGAGTTTCACATTTGGATAAAGGTTTGCGATTCTGTACAAGTACTTTTTTTTTGGGGGGGGGGCATCGCTGCTCTCTGGTGGTGGGAGTAGGAGGCCCAGCCCCACTGCTGGAATTGAACCTCCGTCCCAGTGGGCCGCCGTCCCGCGCACAACCACTACTCCACTGGGGCTCAGTCCCCTGCAACCCTTCAGTAAGGGGATTTTGCCTTACCTACAGATGGGCTTTGGGTCCCCAATCTGTACTCTTCCTCATTGACAATGATAGAATTTTTAGTTCTTTGATGCCTGATACCTGATCCTTTCGACACTTCACACAGGCTGGTGCTTCTTCCAAGTGGACTTTGTTGCTACTGAGCTAGATGGCCACTAGTTTACCTTCAAGTCTTTAAAACCCCAGATGCTATGTCTTGTGATAGCCGGGCACCATCAACTATCTTCACCACATTTGCTTATGCACACATTTGTCTTCAGTGATTGGCTCGGGAAAGTAAGCGTCATGGAATGCCAGTTTAATAGAACAAAGTGTCTTTGCATTGAGGGAGTACTTAGAGGGGAGGCCCAACCATTTCTAAGTTCATATTTTGAATGATTCGCAGTTCCTGCCTCGTCTTTTTTTGACTGTGTAATCCTGGTTGTGACTTGTACATTGTGGAGCTTGAGATCATCACAGAAAGCTTACTGTGGCCTTTCAGTGACGGTAATGTGCTTGGAAAAGAACCTGGTCCTCAATAAACACCCTGTATGTATTCTATTATTTTCATGATCGAATTGTACTCAGGGACTCACAGAGACCTCTCAACAATCTGAGCAGGTAGGTATCATCGAGAGACCCGTTTTCAAAATGAGGAAATAGCTCAGTCAGATGAGGAACCTCCTCCATCCCCCAGGGAGCCTGAGACACAGGCTGAAGCCCAGCGCTCCTGTTCCTCAATCTCTGTCTGTAGCGTCCTCTCCGCTCCGCGTGCCTGGCTGCAAAGCCCTTTATGCACATGGACAGATTTGGTCTACCCACCCGGGGCCTTGGAAGTGACTGCCCCTGCGAACACTCTTTCCCTAGAGCTGGAGATGGCCAAGGCCCGGAACCAACTGGATGCTGTTCTGCAGTGTCTGCTGGAGAAGAGCCACATGGACAGGTGAGGACCCAGACCCGGGGGTGGGCGGTTCACCGTGGGCTAGGGAACCAGTAGGTGGAACCTTCTTGTCCTGGGTGGATCTGGGTGGGACCCTCCATGCTGGCTTGGGAAAGAAGGTGCCCAAAGGGAGGTCACTCGGTGCCTTCCCACTCGGGGCCCTGGGAGCCCTGAGCAAACAGTTCTCTTCTGCTACCAGGGAGCGACTAGATGAGGAAGCTGGGAAGACAGCCTCAGACACCCACAATAAGTAAGCTTTGGGGATGGGACCTGCAGCTGATGGTCGGTGCCACATCACTCTTCCTCCATCACAGCCCTGACCACGTGTCCAGAGAAAGTTTAGATCCCCTGGGGAGGGGGGGCGCCTGGATCCCCAGGGACGTGGGTTGGACACAAGTTCCAGAGGGTTGGTGGGATTCACACGATCACTTGAGCCTTGATCCCCGTATCCCCAGGGTGCCCATCGAGAGGTGTTGAGCAGTCTTTGTGCGAGGGTGGGTCAGCCTGCTGACACCCTGTCTCTCCCCACAGGGACTGCTCCATTGCAGCCACCGGCAAACGGTAAGGTGGTGGGGACCTCAGTCAACTGACAAGGGGTTCCCAGCCCCCACCCCGATTCTAACACCCCTCTCCCCTCCCCTACAGGCCATCCACCCGCTTTCCTCATCAGCGGCGCAAGAAGAGGAGAGAGATGGATGACGGGCTGACCGAGGGAGGGCCTCAGCGATCCAGTGAGTGGTGGTGCCCGGAAGAGGGCAGGCAGGGGGCCAGGGGACTCTGAGAAGACCTTCACTTACCTCCCTTCCCCAACCCTCCCCAGACACCTATGTGATCAAGCTGTTTGACCGGAGCGTGGACTTGGCCCAGTTTAGTGAGAACACCCCGCTGTACCCCATCTGCCGTGCCTGGATGCGCAACAGCCCCACCACCCGAGAGCGAGACCGGTCACCTACCTCACCACTGCCCCCACTCCCCGAGGATGAGGAGGTGGGCAGCCACAGGGCTTGACCTCACCCCCCCCCCCCCAGCCAACCCCTCTGCCAAGCTAGCAAGGCAGTCCAGAGTAGGCCCCTGTGTCCCTCAGGTAGGGCTCAGGAATCAGATGAGGTGCGTAGGGTTGAACCCTTGTGTCTGGGAGGATTAGATAGAAGCCCCTTGGACAGACGGGCCTGGCCTGCCGGCGTGGGAACAGGGCTCCTTTGGGCAGGTGGACACACCCTTCAAATTTGGGGTCCCCAGGAGCTAAGCTCGACAAGATGGTCCTCTGGTTGAAGGAAGTGAGAAATAGGGTTTCCGTCGACAAACAACCCCCCTGTAGAGGTGGCCCAGAATCTGTAGGGCAGACAGACACAGCCCCCTAAACTGGCCAGGGTAGAGAAGACTTTCCCATGGCAGGCAGACATGGTCATCTGGCCAGGAGAAGGTGAGAGGAGGTCGGTCTCCCAGGTGATGGAGATGTGACACTTGGATAAGGTTCGCTAGGGCAGGCCAACCTGCCCTGCAGGGTGGATAGTGGCCCTGTCCTTTAGATAGGACTCCTCAGAGCCTCATGTCTTGTCTCTGGAAAAGGCTAGAGACACAGTATGCATTCACAGCCCTCCACCTCCCTTGAGCTGGCTGTGGGGCCCTTGTGTTCCCAGGGGTCGGAGATTAGCAACAGCAAAAGTCGGGATGTGTACAAACTTCCTCCACCCTTGGCCCCTGGAGATTCCTGCAGAACTCGGATTCCCTCCCCCTTGCAGCCTGAGACCCAGGGTGCCCCGGATGACGAGGTGGGTGTGCCAGATGGGGCCGGGGCTCATCAGCCACGTTACGGGGCTTAGGGCGCGGCCACCTAGCCTGGCCTTTGTGTCCACGCAGCCCGCTGAGCCAGAGCCGGCCCCCTCCACACTCATCTACCGCAACATGCAGCGCTGGAAACGCATTCGCCAGAGGTGAGCCCTCCCCAACCGGCCTGCCCCCGGCGTCCTCCACCCCAACTGCTGAGCCCGTCCTTCCCTGTCCTGTCCCCGCCCCCTCCTCTCCCCCGGCCCCCAAGGTGGAAGGAGGCATCGCATCGGAACCAGCTCCGGTACTCGGAAAGCATGAAGATCCTACGAGAGATGTACGACCGACAGTGATATTTTCTCAGTCCCCGCCCCAATAAAAGTCCTCGCCTCGGCTCTGGCCTCGGCTTACTCTAGCGCATCCCCCATCCCCCCTCCTCTGTGGCCCAGACAGACACGAGGCAGCTGGCAGCGTTCCAGCACGTTTATTGAAGTGGGCTTGGGGGGTGGGGCTGGGGCGGGGATAAGCAGCAGGGAGGTTGCTTGGATGATCTTGAAAAATCTAGGGGAGATTGCCAGGGGGAACTGGCCAGAGGCTGGGGCTCAGGAAAGAGATGAGGGGAAGAGGTTCTGGTTGAAGCCGGAGCGGGTTTGGGACAGCTATGCCATCAGAGGAGGCTGGGGAATGGGTGCACGGTTTGAAGGTGGGGGTTCTGGTCGGCCGGGGACAAGGTGGTTCCGTCCCGAGGCTGGACCGGTCCGGTCGGGGCTGTGGCGGTGGTCATGCGGGACTCTGGGCTGGGGCGGGGCTGCGGAACATCATCTGGACTTTGAGCTTGAAGGGAGTAGGGACGGGCCGTCTTGAGGAAAGTAATATCTGCCAAGAAGGTGGGGTCAAGTGTGGGCGGGGAGGGGCCTAAGGGGGTATCCAGGCTAACTGTTAGGGGCAGGGCATGATTCCAGGTGCAACAGGAGTGGGTCTTGGCTTGCTGTGGACATCTGGCTGGGCGGAGTCAGGTAAGGCTTTAAATGAGGGGGCCTCGGCGGCTCCCTGCGTTCCAGCGGCGCTCCCAGGCCCCTACTTGGTGGCAGCAGGCGGCGGCGGCGGGGGCAGCGAGGACTGGGCCGCCGCCGGTGCGGCCTGGATGGACAGAACGCCCTCGGGAGACAGCGCCGATGTCACGGCTGTCGGGTCCACGCCCGCGGGCAAGCGGTAGCGGCGATGGAACTCACGCGCGACGAAGCCGTGCTCGTCCTGGAGGGGGAGGGGACGACAGAGGGAGGGACGGCCTTGAGCGGAGGGGGCCCCAGGAGCTGGCGGGCTGGCCCAGCCCCTTACCAGAGCCCCGGCCCCGCCCCCACTTGCCCCGGCCCCGCCCCCTTGGGCTCGCTCACCGGGCGCTCCTCGTGGTGCGCATGCACCTCCACGTGGTCCCCCACCACCTTGACTGCGATTTCCTCTGGCGAGAAGTGCTTCACGTCGAGCAGCACCGAGAAGTGGCCGGGGGCCGTCGGCACCTGGCTCCGCCACGCGGGAGGGGGGCGGTCATTGGGTGCGCCGAGGCTCCGGGAAGCCAGCCGGGCGCTGTGGGGCCCGCGGACCCCAGAGGCCCTGTCCCCACCTCTTCTCCCGGGATAACTGTATTCGCTAGGGACCTCCTCCGAGGCAGGAGGCCCCCGCCCCCTGCAAGGTCAGGCCTCAGCCTCCCTAATTCACCATAACTCCTCCCATTTCCCCTCGCCCCTCCACCCCGCAATCCTCCCATCCTCCCCACTAGGCTACTGGGGCGCTAATCCAAAAATCGCCAAGGGGCCTCGACCCCCAATATCCGGAGTCCTTCTGCCCGCCCACTGGAGTCAAGGGGCCTCACACCCCAGCAGTCCTGGCACTCCGCCCCCACTTCTCGGAGCAGGCTCCGCGCCCATAAATCACAGGGCCCCCTTCTCCCTCTCCAGGAAACATCGCCTCACCGCAGTGTCCAATCTCCTCGCGGCAGAGCAGAACATTCCTCCCACTTGGGAATCACTCGGGGGGCCCCACGGCCCCGGCAATGGCTGGGCTCCTCCCTCTTTCCAGATTCCCCAGGTTCCTGGCCTTTCTCAGAGTCAGCAAAAGTTCCCGTTGTCCTTAGAGGTAATCACCCCACGGTGCGAGTTTTCAACCACCGCTGTCCCCCACTTCACGAGACCCCTCCACGAACTACCAGGGACTCCGCACCCCTTTCACTAAGCCAGCCTGCCCCTTCCTTTCCCACAGTCCCCACCCCCATCCGAAGGCACCCTCACTCAAAATCTCCAGAGCCGCAGGGCTCCCCCAGAACTCTCACCCTAGGAAAGACCCGCTACCTGAGCTGGCACTTGGGCGGTGGGCAGTGCCACGCTGGGAGCGCGCAGGTAGTAAGGAGCGAGCGCGGCAGGGCACAGCGATGCCAGCTCAGCCTCCAGCAGCCCCTCGCCGAAGCGCTGGTCAAAGAGGCGTCCAGGCGTCGAAACCCCGGGCAGCGGGGCCGAGGCGCGACGCAGCCAAGAGGGCTGTACAGGCACGGGGATCTCCATCCTGCTTCTGGCTGCAGAGTGCCCCCGAGTGAGAGGCCCTCTCTTTATAACTCGCGCTTGAGCCCGCCCTTCGAGGGCCGCCCAGGGACACTGGGACCGCCGCCAGATCTGGCCATTAGTTGAGCCTTATTTAGAAAGCCCAACAATTAGATGGCCCTTCCATTTATTAAGCGCCTGCTGGATGCATAGCAAGGGTCGCCAGGGAGGTGTCATTAAGATCCCCAAGTTTCAGGAGGGGAAACTAAGGCGGGGAGGCGGAGCTTGAATAGAAGTCCTGAAACCCCATCTCCCGGGGGCCCTCAGCCCCTGTAATCCACCCTGGCCTCTCAGACAGCCTTGGGGATGACGTAGGTGGCAGAGGGGAGGGGGTGGGGAGCAGATTCCAGAGTAGAGAGAATGTGGTCGCAGGGCCAGGCTGTCAAGGAGGACACAGCACAGAGCGTACCCCCACCCTAAGCCCAGCCCCTCGACAGGCCGGGGGTCTAACTCTGTGCCTCTGACTCAGCCTCGGGTGCTTAGGACAATGGGGTCTGCCAAGTGAGCAGCCAGCCAGGGGCCATGGACACCGACCATTCAGATTGGCCCTCAGGGGCCATGCGCCCAGGCCCAGAAATAGCAACTTTTGATCCTGCCACCTACCCTCTTTGGCCGAGAGCCCAGACCTGGCGCCTGGGGCAGCCAGCTGCTCCTGCAGCAAGAGAGAAATGGTTAGATGACTAGCAGAACTGGCTGGCGGGCTGAACTAACGGAGGGGATGGCGGATAGAGACGAGGCAGGCCCCCGATTGTCCCTGCAACGGGACGAACGGTGGTAAGACTGGACTTGGAACGAGACTGTCGCCAACAACAGGGAAGCGGTTGTAGGGCAGGATTGTGGAAGGGCGAACGTACTTCAGATGCCTACCTACCCACGAGCCCAGCTCAGATCCTTTTCATTGGTGCACACGCCTGCCAATTACTTAGTGCCCACTACAAACTGACCAATTAGACATGCTCTCTCAAGCAGACGCGCGTAACAGCCAATCACGAGGCAACTCCGTTTTCCCATTTACCTGTTATCTTTCTTTCCCGCTTGGTCATTGGTTGTGCCTGAGGCCGCTCTCTGTGCGCGGGTGTTCTCCGAAAGAGGAGGGGCTGATTGCTAAGCGACGCAAGATGCGCGCGGGCTCTGCCGGATCGCGGCGCTGGACCGACGGAAGCGCCATGGTGGCCGCAGGTGAGCCGGTGCCTTTCCTAGGACAGAAGGAGACCCAGAGAGCGACGCGACACAGCCCAGGCTCGCGCTCGATGGGGTCCCGGGGCTCTCCGGCTCCGCCGTGGCAGAACCACAATTCCCAAGATGCTTCGCGTCCGGGGCCGCGCCCGCCTTGGGCTTCACCTTCCCAGCGGTCCCGAAAGCGTCGTTTGTTCCGTTCGCTTTAAGTGGCTCCAACTGCTTCTTTCCTCTAAAGATGTCCTCGAACATCTAGAAAATTGGATTTCTTTCTATTGCAATTGCCCCCGACACCCATGGTAGACGGTGCCTTTGAATTTTCTCTTTTAAGCCCGGCTCAGTGACTCTGAAGTTCGTCCCGAACCCGGTGCCCGGGTCCATGCAGACGCAATAGCGGCCGGAGCGAGTATCACTGCCCCACCGGGCTTCCGAGGAAGCAGGACGTTAGGGTTTTTTTAGGGAAACAAGACTGACAGATACTAACCGCAAACAGTAGTCACTAAGTAAAGTGACCCGATTTTAAGCGGGACACCCTTGACCGGGGGTGGAGGGTGGTTCTTGATTAAAATTTTGGCCTATATGGAGCAACAAAAACTTTCATAGAACGCGGACGTCTAGTCACCTTACTACGCTGCCAGGGCCCCTTTGAGAGTCTTATTCCAACCCACTGCGATTGGGACTCCTAGCGACGTGACAGGAGAGTGTCGAACTGCCCCTGCAGGCTTCTGAAACTTTATGGAACTGGAGAGCCTCCTCTTTCTCCCATAGAGAGGCCGGTGGACCCACACTGCTGACCTGGGGGCTGGCCGTGTAACCCATTAGATCTCCTGTGCTCCTGGCAGATTGGAATCCATTAACATTTCTACTTTACACTGGTGCCCCACGACCTTGCGGGAAATGCCAGAGATGACACTAGCGGTCGTTGTCAACACCTGGGATGCCCCCAGAAAGATCTGGGTGCGTAGCCCCTACTTTCAGACATGCTGCTTCTGTTGTTCTGGGGTGGAGCCTGCACACCTGTACTTTTAAAAGGTCTCTCCTAGACTGGACCTGGGAGGACAGTCATAGAATGTGTGGCTCTTATGACCAGCTGATCTACTCCCCCAAAGATGCCCCAAACCGAACCTGTTGCCATCGAATGGATTCCAGCTCAAAGGGAGAGCCCTTCTAAGGCAGAGTAGAACTGCCCGGGGGGCCGTCCACGGCTGTGCGCCTCGACTGAAGCAGACCTCTCCTACAGAATAGCTGGTGGGTTTGAATGGTCCAACTTTGACATTGCACTCCCTCCCCCGCAGGCTCTTTGCCTAGGAACCCCCTGGGGTGGGGGTGGGGCAGTTCCCCTTTGCCACATAGCTTCACGAGGAATCAGTCTACTCCTCGGAGTAGCATAGGGCAGCAAGCTAGATCCAGGGCCGAGAACCAAGGGCTAGCAATTAGAACTCCGCAGGATTGTGCCTTCGGTGTCTGTGTCTTGCATGTGCCTTGTGGGGATTATAGCCCATCCCTTCTAGAGACCCATGGGACATGTAGTCTGAGCCTATGCTGCCCCTCTGATGCCTCCAGCCACCAAACTTCCCACCCCCCACCCCACCTCAGGCAGGCCA